>JAJHUR010089407.1:0-36778 GCA_027495735.1 Lutjanus campechanus
GCATTCTGACGGGAAGAGCCTATTTTTCACTTTTTCCCAGACTAAGTTTTGTTGGCCAATTAAAAAGAAGCAGGAGGAGAATTTTCTTTTGATTAGGCAGTTATGATGGTGGAAACACTACCGCTTTTTTCCCCACAGGGGCCTCCGATATCAACACAATGGTAAAGTTCCTTGTAGCTTCTTTAAATGAAACATCATTATTACACTGTATCTGTATCGGACGGGTTTTCTGCGATAGAAAAAAAAACTATTGCTATAAACATTAGGAGGTGATTCACTGCTTCATGTGGAGCCGACACTGATACAAGACAGAAGTCACGACCTGTAAGACAGCACCATGCACTTTCTCAGTTTAACCTACAATTTGTAGGACTGAAAAGAGTTTTTAAAAAATCAATGTAAAACTAAGTAAAGAAAAGTGATCAAGAATGCAAAGTTGCCTTAATAGTTCGCCTCCTGAAGAAAAGCATTAACCAGCGGGAATAACACACCTTGACACTGGCCCCAATTTTAGAAATCAGTCCTTGGATTTTCTAAGTTTATAATCCAAATTATGCTATATTGACTGTAACCTATGAAACAAATGCCAACAGATTCCTCCCCTCTCTCAAGTTGTGTTTTTCCTGTCCAGTACCGAGGCTCACAACACAATGTAGCTGTCCCGTCCCACCGGAACCCTGCCGAACCCAGCCCTCCTCCATTTCCTGCTTCACAAGTCGCCTCTAAGTGACACAGTGCTCAATGCAAATGGATATATAACTTGTGGGTAAAATTACCCCCAATGACACCGGTGATTATCTTTTTTTATTCTCAGTCAAAAAATGCTTTTCACATCATGTTCAACATTAATTTAGTTAAACATCGCTCAGCCCTACTGCGGAAAAGACAACCAATCAACTGTTGTTCAACAGCACAGCATCACATCAACTAACTTTGGTTTCACGTACAAAGACATTTTACCCAGCGCTTCTTAACTCTGCAAATCACCGTTACCACGTTAGCTATATAGAACAAACAAATTAATTTAATAAGTTACATGCTTTGCACTGATCAGCAAGCAGATACTGATCACATGAAATAAACCTCCAGCAAGCCTGTTATGCAAAGCTGGCACCACTGTGTTAATTCATAGAGCACACGGATATTAGTTCACGTGGAGCAGCTGTGTGCCTCTTACCGTAGTCTCGGAGCAGGGCCTGAGCAGGACGCTCGGAGTCCGGGCTCGTGGCCTCCGTGCTGCCCCCGCTTGTGAAACTAATGCCACTGTTGGTACGGCTGTGACTCTGACTCCTCACTGTCATGTGGCTCCCATCTATACTCCCCTACCACCACAAAAAACACAGCAGTCTTAATGTCCAGCTCATCACACTGCTTCTAGCATCATAAAATGTTAACCGTTTATGAGCAGATAATAGCAATGATCTGAGTCTTACTGTTTCGGTCTGTGCACCGATGGACTCCAACAGTGCCGAGTCTTGAACAATATTTAGCATTGCACCTGCAGGGTGAAGTTGGGGGTCAATAATTAAATACTGTAAAGACTTTAACGCAGTTAACATACAGTAGTTTAAGTCAGCGAAATACTGCACAAATGGAAAGGCTGAATAAACAGATAAAGTAAATACCCAGGATGAGCTGTGTGTTGGTGGGGTCAGTCTCAGTCTGCAGTGCTCCTATGAGGACATTGACGAGACGTAGCCTCAAGGACAGGAAAGAAACGGGCTGGTCGTGAGGCCACCCGTCCTCCTCATTGAACTTTCCCTCCAACAGAACCTGAAGCACATCATTAACACGGTTAAGACTCGGCTGTTTTCAGCAACAAAAAGGCTTTTACGGTGTGGAAAACGTTTCAACATAAGCTATGGGGAAAAGCTGCGATAACAAAGAAAGTGATTCAATTTACACCACTAACACCAGAGCAGATACCAAAGGTGTTACCTCTGATTTGATGTTGCCAAAGTGATGTGGTAACGGCAGCATGGCAAGCAGGATGTTGATGGAGGCTCTCCTCAGGTCGGTAGGATTTACATACATTTTGAATTTGGAGAGTTCCCTGTACAAGTAAAACAAATCTCATGAACTTCAAGAAACTTAGACGTCTACTTAAATAACTCGTCGTGGAGAGATTTCGGCTGTATAAATCTGTCACTTTATTATCCCCGACCAGAAATCCAGTTTAAGTGGGCCTCAGAACTCCTGCAGTGGGGAGTGTGGATCGGTTTCGGCGGACGACGCACATATCTTTTTTTGTTCTTGTGCATATGCTAAGCCTTTTTGAAAAGGAGCAGGCCATTTCGTCTCTGAGATTCTGCACCTGAAAGATGATTTCTCTTTTACCTTTTAGTACGTTGGTAATATTCCTAAAGGTGTCAGTAAAAGCATCATATCCCTTTTGAAGATTTTTGTGGCCGTGAGTCAAGAAAAACCTATTACAAGATGCAGGCTCCAGAGGAATCCTCCTGCCATTGCACTCTATTCAGTCAAAGGATAAAATGACTTTCACTCTTCGACTTCAAAAGGAGAAGATGAACAAATACTAAGAAAAATGGACTTGTTATAATCACATATCTTTGACTGAACCCTTTTATACTGTATTCATTCTGAATCGCACCCCCTTTTTTTCTATCTTTTCACTGATTGTGCTGCAATGTCCCAGAACAGAACTGTTCTATGTTCATACAAAAACTAAAAAAATATTTAAATATTTTAAAAAGGAATGAAACGTAAAGACAATCATCTCAAATAAATCTCACTAAAATCATTCGGTTGGAAAACACTATCTGGTAAATACAAGACACTAATTACACGAAAACTGATTCAAAACTTGTGTAAGACGTTATCAGTCCAACCTGTCGGGTACAATAGTCTCCAGGGCAGCTATGAAGTAGGGCACGACCACATTGATGCCCTTCAGGTCAGTACAGAAGAGAGAGGAAGAGTTGAGAATGATAGAAGCCAGAACCGGTCTACAGATAAAATCGGAGATTTGGAGACCCTGAATCAGGACCATGTAGAACCTGTAAAGACAGAAAGAGGAATAATTACAGTCTGGCACAGTTTAAAATCTTAACAGCCATCAACACCAAAATGAGATGCCCACAGTTAGAACCGAGTGTTATCAGCTGGTATTTGTTCTGAAGTTTGATCGGTGGTCTCTATAAAGATCAGAAAAGCTGATGACTAAGCAGGCGGCTATCCACCAAAAGTGATATGAATTCAGGTGTGCCTTGTAAATTCAGAAATCTAGACTATCTCAGTCAAAGCTTGTTTAAATGGCAAAGTTTTCTTATTTTCCTTTGCTGAAATACACAGGCCTACATCTGACATTATTTTCTTCTTTCACTGAAGCAGTTTTAATAATTAGAAGTTAACATCATAAAATCAGGCCTTTCATTCTGACACAGAGAGATTTTTTAAATTCTGTTTAAAAAGATCTTATCAAATTGTTATCAGCAACCACATTCTTGTACAACAGATTCCAAAGTACCTCTGTGATAGTTAGTTGCTTTGCACTTATACTCAATATACAGTGTTGTTAAAGGGATAGTTCACCAAAAAAGAGAAAATTCAGTCATTATCTACTGACTGAGTTCTTTCTGACCCTCATGCTGATTGAAGGGTCCAAAAAAGACTGCTGGACTTTCACAGTGTTGCAGAATCTCCCAAACAATGTAAGTGAATGGTGACTGGTTTTCAAACTTAACATAAACAACAGAATGAAAACATAAAAAGCCTCCATACTGCTCGTCTGGTGTAGGTTGACTGGAAAAAAAAAGTGATTTACGTCAAGTTTTTAGCCTGAATCTTCACTGTGGATCTTCAGCTTGGAGCCATGTTCATGTGCACATGCACACCATCTGAACTGGGCATTGTGTGGTGTGATGTTGTGCGTGCCCAAGTGAACAGCATGACTAACAAAACATACCAGACACTCAATTAAGTAACGACTGAATTTTCATTTTTGAGTAAACTATCCCTTCAAGAATAAGTGAATAAATAAATAATGCTACACAATACCAAGAGGGCTTAAAATAGACCCCACGATCATCAGTGATTGCTATCGGCCAATACTGCTTCCAGTGAGCGGTGAACAGTGAACAACCCCAAAAGTCCTGATCAGAGGAACCTTATTGGCAAGATAAAAAAAAAAAAACACTTGACAACGTTACCTGGACAGGTAAACAGGCAGAATCTCTTCTCCAGTTTTCTTGCTACAGAAGATGCGACAGAGAGTCCCGCAGGCCTCAGCTCGTCCTGCCTCATAGCTCTCTGGGAACTCATTGGCATCAAACATGGGGTTGGACACCATGGAGTCGGTGGACATTTGGGAACCTTTTCTTCTCAGCTCCAGACCTACTTGAGTGGCTATCGCTGTAGAGAGTAGGAACAGACAGAGAATGAAAGGACCCTGAATTGTAATGTGGTCATTAATATACATGCATGTATGAGAAACAGGCAAACATAGACATGTGGCTACTATATGCACGCTACAGTAAAAAGTAAACAGTAAAAATCTGAAAAACAAAAGCACCATAAAGCAGACATTTAATCGCTGTCACAACAAGAGGGTACAAAGACTTCAATGACTGCAAACACACACACATACACACATCATTTAAAAGCATTCAAAAGGGTTCTCTGACACAAAGAGTTTGCCATACTGGCACAAGTCAGTAGTGTGCTGGCAATAAAATGTTTTCAGCTACAAGACCACAAAGCAAAATCCCTGTGTCAGCTCCCTGGCTGCTGCACTTGTATGACTGTCACTCCAGGTACAGAACATTCACATCATGCACTGAGGCACCAAACCAATAAAATCAAAACTCAAGTGAACTGACAATACAAAAGGAAAATTACAAGAAACAAAAACATTAATGCTGAACTTTGGGGGAGGGGGGTCTGAAACTAAATAATAAGGATTAGTGTGACCCAAAGGAATAGAAAATGAGAACTTAAAAACGGGGGTGGCGTTGTCACAAACTGGCAACATTATGGTCGAGACAAGTGGTCAGTTGGTGAAACCCATTCCATCACCTTTGGAGAAACGCTGAGAGAACGCTGGTGAACTTTTTTTTATATATATGACAAGCAGTGGGAACAGAAAACAATGGCGATAATGGGCGATGATCATGAGGAACTCAACTAAAAAAGCAGGAAGATTTTGTCAAGAAACGCAAATCAAGTGAGGAAAAAAAGCTGCCGTTCCTACTTACAAGATTTATAAGAAAGGAGAATTTGGATAAAAGAGGCTGCAAGATAACAGAAATAGTGGAGAGAGACAAAATCAAAGCAGATCCAATATTTTGGGATCAATTCATATCAGGCATGAATTGTTTTTTTCTTTTTTTGTTCTCCTCAATACATGACTTTTGACCCATTACAACTCTTTAACATTAATCAGACATGGTAGACACGTGCAGGACACTACACCAAAAAGAGAAAAATAAATGGAGAGCCAATGATGAGCCAAATTTCTTTTCAAATACCAAGTTCTGTATGTGCTGTCACTGACTTCTCTAGCAAGAATTTTACCATAATAAAATGACTATATGAAGTGCTAAGCATATGATTATAGTGTATATGCACTTTTAGCCAGGATTCAATAGTTGACAGATGTAAATGGATTAGAATCAGATGGAAATCTCATTCCAGGCCACTTCTAACCAAGCCCTCCACACACAGAAAGGCACAACGAAGTTTCAGAGAAAATGGTGAAAAAAGGAAAGGATATCCCAACGACATACAGTAAAAAATAACACGGACACCAAAAAACACACAGATAACTTCACAAAAACACGTACTAACGAACGGCAACAAAACACCCACCTGCCCATGCACAAATGGATACGCTATTAGCCCTCGTCTCGCTTCTTACCGGTCATGCTGGGGTCTCGGCTGAGGCCGCTGTGGAGCTTACAGTGGACCAGAGCGGCGTCGAAAAGCCACTGGCCAAAAAGGTTGAGGATGCTGTTGACTTTCGGCCGCGCCGGGGCCGGCAGGGGCCGGGACTCCCAGCTGCTCTGGTTGGGGCTGGAGAGAAGGGTCGGTGAGGACGAAGTTTGCTGCTGCTGCTGTTGCTGCTGGGATGCTTTGGTTGGTTGACTACCACTGCTCTGCAGGGTGGGGAGGGACAGAGGAAGATGTTTGTTGGGCTGCTTGTTGACAACGTTGACAATTTGTTACTTGGTTTAAGGTTGCACTTTAACTTACAGTTGAACTCTTGCTCGTGGTTTTGGTCACCCCTGTATGCCGTTGCTTGCGGCTGTGAGGGGGCGTGGTGTTGGTGATGGAAGGGGGCGGGGACATGCTCATTCTGTTGACTGGTGTGGGCGGGGCACTGTCAGCTCGGGGACGTGATATACCTGCGGACAGGAAGGTAAAATGAGCTGGGGAATTAAGTTAGTGTTTTTCCCTCCATAGCAGGGGGGAGATAAATATTTCTGATTAGTGTCAGCAAACGAGAAAAAGAATCTTCATCTCGCCACGTTCCCAGTGGACAAGACTTGTTATGGGTAAATATAATCATTTGAAGCCATTTTTCCAAATCTACTGTTAGAGAGAGAAGAAAATGAAGTGGCTTCAGAGTCTGTGAGTTGATCATGAATGGTATTAATTCATAGACATGCAAGACAACAGTTAGATACAAATCAGCAATAATTGACCATTTATTCATCTTGATTGACTTTTGTGCCCCAAGACGCCCCTAGTTGTTGATCTGATAGTTTACCCTGAATGTCTGGGACGTATCATTTCCCTATTACAGGACGAGCCCCAGTTGTTAATATCATCACCACCAATAAATAGACTCCATCATATGCCCAACTCATTATATGACGTATCAGCTGATGTCTGTACCATGAGAAAGCAGCACTGGACAAAAAGTGAACACCCTCTCCCGTACGTCTCTCTTTTCAACAGAGACACCTACAGTGTAAAGAGAAAAATACACACTGACATGTTTCTATTCAAATGTTTAAAACAGGGATTACTGACTGACATCCTCCATGCTTGATTTTACTCTGAAGAAGTGCCTAAATAAGAACTGGAAAGAAGTAAAACTGTTACAAAAAATGAATGCTTGGAATTGCTGTCAATTGTTTATAATGACTTTTGTTTTGTTTTTCACTACTAAACACACATACACAGATTTTTGAATCCATTGGTATCATTTGATTTCAATACAAGTTTTGGCAACTTGAGATTTGCTTGATAAATCACAACAAACACTGTGTCTGCTTTTATTTTTTTGTCTCATCTCTTTTGCAGGCTTTGAAAATGCAAGGGAAATATGTCTGAATTTTGCAATACAAACCTGTTGCATAATGATAAATAAATTGATCTTGTATCTTGAAAAGAAGTCCATGCTGCAAATATGTAACTTTGACAATAGTAAAGACGTGTTGAATGACATGAGTTACCTTGCTGAAGCATGTAGCTGGCTAGAAAGTCGGAACATTTCAAAAATCCTACACACAATATCATACACGGCAAAATGAGCAGTACATATGTTGTCGTAAAATGTGCAAAAAAAGCATGTCTTCCTGCCGTTTTATAATTTTTTCATTCTGAAATGCACTCCTCCGCTGGTTTTTAACATTTACAACAAGTCACTCCCTCTTGAATGTCCCATGGCATTTAATTTACATTTTAACTCAGCATTCTCTTACCCAAGAAGGCATCCACTAGGCAGCTGACACCCCTCATGGCCCTGAAGAAGATCTGGGGTAGCTGCTTCAAACACGGATGCAGCACCACTTCATGAGGGATACCACTGGAGTTGAGAAACTGTTCCTGAAACTTTGGAGTGGTGCTCACTATCGCAGGGTTGCTCAGGTCCACTGGGTTGCTAGAAAACAAACAGGGAGAGAAGCAAATTCATGGATTAAGCAAACAGCTTGCAGATGCTGCGAACGCTTATTTGGATAGATCTGATATCAGCTTCTGACATTTAATTGTCAGCACTGAGATTCTAACAGGGCGCTATCATGACGATTTTGAAATTCTGAACACATTTTAAAAGAAAAATGGGATTGTTTCAAATATGTTTAAATGATCTGTGACGAAGAATGAGTTTCAAACTGTGGCTGCAGTGCCACCATGAAGAAGATGTTTTGGAGCAGTTTTGGAGAATTACAGATGAAAGGAAAGAAGGATGAGGGAGAGGATGAATGAATGAATACAAGTAAAAGAATTCCTTCTTTTACTTGTATGGATGTATGTAAGGATGGAAGGATGGATGAAAACAGAAAAAAAACTACCAGCAACCGTATTAATGATGTTTTCACAGACAGGAAGTAGAGTACATAAGGGAAACAATTGATGTTAAGAGGGTCATATGAGGTAGTACTTCAGTTCCACCCTGTGTTACAACTTCTCTGTCCCTTACAACACATGAAAAATGTATCTTTTTCCATTAGATTTAGTCTGAATGGGGATAGAACAGGTCAGAACCCAGAAAAATGAGGGTTTATGCACCTCAGCATGTGGAGAAAGCGGTACCACGTCTGCGCCACACAGTCGTTGTCCATCTCTAAAGGAATCAGGTTAGCGTCTTCATCAGGAACTTTGAAAGGTGGGAAGGATGGTCCGTGGGTAAAGCGCAAAAGTCTGGATGGAAGAACACAAACACTTATTTTGTTGCTTTTCCTATTGTCATTGGTACAAGCACCAATATATTCAGAGGCCACTAAAGTTCAGATCAAACTTAAGTTTGCTTCTCCCATCTGTGGACACAGGAGTTAAACAGGTTAGACAAGCCATGTGACCGACTATCTTAACTCTTATCAAACAACTGATCAATAAACAAAATACACTTTCGGTACTAAATTCACATGAGGTTGAGTTACTGCCTCTCTAACCTGGAGGTCAGGGCACAGGCGACTCTGCTCCACTGCTCTACAACAGGAGGGTGGTGTCTCCAGTTAGCAAGCATCTCCCTTGCTGTCTTCCAGTATGGTGGCGTGGGAAAACAGCGGGCACATGCCAGTAGCCACACCTCAAACAGCACTGCCATCAACTTCTCTGCCAGTTTCTCTGCAACCCCAACTAAAAAAAGGGGAAAATGTATTAGTAATCATCATTAATAACAAGTAAAGTAAATACAGCAAGAGGGGCTGTGGAGGAATAGAGCGAGGCGTACCTCCAACTGTGGGCGGGGCGAGTAATGTGTCGTTGATGCGAAGCAGGAAGAGCAGCAGCACCTCCCAGGTTTCCCTCACCATGGAAACAGACTCTCGTGCCAATTTCTGGACTGCAGTCAGAACTTGCTGGCAAAGCCTGATGTGGTTCAGACTGTGCTGCTCAGGCCTGCAGGGAGACAATGAGTGTTTGAAATGAGGGGACACGGAGGAAATCAGAGGAGTGCAGAGAAAACAAGAGACACTACAAGCGACATCAGCAGTCAAAGATCGATGTAGAATTTAAATTAAACAACTGTGGCTAATGGGAGACAAAGGCTCTTCAGTGAACATTTCTGACATACCTTGGTACAAAGACGTTGTAGAGATGTTTAAGGATGGTCTGGACGTACATATTGGGCTCCTTCACCACAGGCTGAGGCATCGAGTCCCTGGGCGACACCAGGGCCATCATCCAGTCTGTGTACACATCCACACACAGCTTGACGGTGTCCCCCTCGAGGGGGAGGGTGAGGCCATAACACAGCACCTCCATGGTCCACTTCACCTGGGGAACCAAATCATTCTCATTAATCCATGTGAAAGTTTTTAAGGTGTGAGTTACTGATTTCTTTTGCAGCTAAAGATGTGCCGATTGGTTGGTCATAACCAGTGACCAGCTGCACAGTGTCAGACAAATCAGATTTTTCAGGTTTAGTGATGGTTGGATCTTCAAGCACTTGAAAAAAATAGATTATGCAAACTACAAATATTTTATTTCCTCACTTGGAGAAGAAAAAGTGGTGGAGCGTTATTACAATGCGCTCTGGCAGCACTACACCTATGACAGAAATGTCACAGCTATATTCAGAGGTGCAGGTCACAGCCACACACGCACATGTTGGCACTTTGTCAGCGTTAAGAGGAGCAATAGATTCCAAGAACAGGATAAAGACAAGAGTTATGGAAAGGAAAGTGTGAGAAATAGAGGAGAGGACATGAATATAGAGGGCAAGAAAATGTGAGAGACAAAAGGAAGACAGCAGAGGGAGCAGGGGAGAAGACAGGTTGGGAAAAGGAAAAGGTGGAGAGGGAGAGAGAGGAAAGGGTAAAACTCCTGGCATTAATCTGGGGCATTTCTGGAGAAAATGTAAAAGTTATTCAGGAGTGTTTGATAGGGCTGCAACTAACGATATAGAAAGAATATAAAACTGTTTGTGTATGCTGTCAAGTACAGTTCTTTGAAAGACAGAAAATCATAATTGGCAGGTTAGACTTTTTTTTTTTTTTAATCAGAAGTTGGCCAAGAAAAATACGATGATGCATCTGTTTTCTATCATCTCAAAGCACATTGCACAGACAGAATGACAGCTCTCAAAACATATTTTGAACAACGTCCTATTCTGCAGGTGCTGCCATTCTTGTGATATTTACTGTGCCTTTGTGTCCGTCTGCATAATGTCATGTGATAACAATAAGCCGTTCAGCACTTCTGGTTTAGTGTCTCATAACAAGAAAGGCCAAAGGTTTAGGGTAAGATGATGATGGCAATAACAATACATTACCTCTCTCTTTCTTAGTTTCTTGCTGAATCAAAAACAGAAAAGGCATGTAATGAATGACAACCAGATCATCATTCTACAGTCAGGGCTACATGTAAAATTTAATGTTCATGTCAAAGACAAAAATAAAAGACTTGGGGACGTCTTAAACATGTTTCCTTGGCCAAGATCCTGATCCAAGTTCTTATATCTTCAGCTCAATAAAAAATAAATATTTTTACGTATTTGAACTATATAATACAGCTACACATTTTGCCTAAAGCCAGCCTTAATATAAAGCCTGCAGCTCTCCTTTGTCAGTCTCCTGCACATTTTGTATGATTTCCTACAGTGTTTCGTGTAAGACAGGGGAGAGTCAGCATGGATCAGTAGTGGCAGGAAGGTTTATCCGAGCTTTATCCTCAGCATGAAGTGTAGTTCAAAGCCACAGCAGCACTTCAAATGCACGGCGCACCTCAGAAACATTGCTGAAATATTTTTAACCCAACGCAGCTCCTTTCACATCCCTTCCTGACACATGCTGTCATATCATTAATTGAAACCCCAGGCTCTCTGTGAGCCCTGCGGTTCACTCGCTCACAACGGTGTGTGTTTTATCGCAAGAGGGAGAGCACAAGGGAGACTTTTTTTTTTGACAGCTGGAGTATCCGGAGCACACAAACAAAAGGATTTGAAATTGATCATGCTTTTTAAAAGGCGACACCAATCCATCAAAAAACGGCTTGAATCAGATTCAGCCCTGATCCTACTGAAGGGCTTGAGACATCCTTATTAAACACATTCATCTTGTTGATCACTGAACACACAGTTTAATATGAGCCTCAGAGCCTTTATGATACAAAAATAGACATTTACAAAGTATTCTTCTTACATAATCCATGCACAACATAAGTAGAAAATAAAAATCTGCATAGTATCCAAACTCTTCTTCATTAACGTGGAAGTTGAAGTGAAGGGGGAACTATGACAACAACAACACTAGGTGACTGTTGTGTTTCAGGCTTAAGTTTCCTGCAGAGATAGGGGAAGCTATATCTGTAGCACTTCACTGGCCATGCCTTTATATGCTAGAGCAGCTGTACCAATGGTACTCCTGCATAAAAACATAACACAGCCCAACTACATTTTGCCTAATGGCACTTAAATGGACGTTGAGAGCACGAGAAAAAAAAGGAGAGTGATCTCTTGACATAAAAAATTAACACTTTAGCGTTAATGTCAAGGATTAAAGCGGGTGAACCACGGTCCACACGCGTACTATTATCCCCACAGTGAAACACAGTGGTGGCAGCATCATGCCCTGTTTTTAATGGCAGGAACTGTGAAAGTGGTAAGGATTAAGGATATGATAAACAAAGCCAAATATAAAAAGGTCCCTGCATAAATCCTGCTCCACAATGCACGCAAGCTCATGACACGTTGACACAAAGCACAAATCCAACATAAGCGCTGGTTTTTGTCCCAAAGTTGTCTAGTGACCGTGCTAGAAACATGATTTCCGGAAAGGATTGAGCACATGTAGAGAAATTAAGTGGAGTGAGTAGACGGAAGGACAGGAGAAAAAGCCCAAGTCTAGATGCGCAAACCTGATCATTTCTTTTATAAGTTTGCAAAAACTTCTCATGTATTTTACTTTGTCCTTATTTGTTGTAACGTTTTACATTTTAAAAATGTTATCCGATTGCACTGGCCACTTCAGCATCGTCATGACACAGGAGTATGGAATAGGAATCGAGGTTCCGTTTGAATGCAGTGGGCAGGAGCCACAGATTTTTCTTACTCTGGCCTCTTATAAGTTAATAGCATCTAATTGGTACAGCTTACATATGGCACTTAAGACAACACCAGCAATTTAGGAGGCTGTTCCTTTATGTCGATTATGGCTCAAATCACAGCAACAATAAACAATTATCATGAAAAGTAAAAATAATTTGAATTCCATCACTGTGGTGACACTGAACAATAAAAAGGTAAAGATTATTTGCATCACATTCAAATAACTGATATTGGTAACTCATCAAATGTTAAGCAATTTGTCAAAAAAAAGACCTTTTAAATTTAATCTTGTGACTGGTGTTGTCTAAACTACATATTATGATAGAAGAATGAGACCAAGCCCTCTTAAATCACATGGCACTAAATTTTAAAGCTGGCAGGCTCTCCAAAGCTTGGCAAACTACCAAAGCATTACAATGATATGTCAAACATTGCATAGTACAAAAGGTAGAACAGTGTGGACCTCTTTCTCACCTCCTTATCTGTCTTGAGGATGTTCTCTGTGGCGACGGGGCTTACAGCTGTGCCCAGAGGCTTGACCACGGCATTTGCCACCTCCGTGCCCACAGTGGTGGGATATGTGTGCAGGACACTGAGGTGGCCCTGGTCACTCTGCACCACCAGCTGCAGCGAGCGCCACTCGGAGTACATGCTGCTGATGTCTACTGCACTCTACTTGCACCTCCTGCCTCCACCTGCAGACACACAAAACCAACTAAATATGGCAATTTGGAGACATTATTAATAGGCCACTTATTTAATATCTAGCACTAATATAGTTGTGCCCTCTGTTGTGAGCAAACTTCTTCCAAAACTGATAATGTGTAACCCTGCTAACTGAGAACAATATTTGAGATTTGTTATCTTAATTGTTTTGATCTGGAGACTATCAAAGGTCCATCAAGCAGTAATGTTATTTCTTCAATTAGACTTTATTTTGAACATGTAAAAAAAATTAAACAAATAAAATATACAAGGAACAACGAAAACAAAACAATAACATATGAACTTAACAGCAAACGTTCAGCAGAGTCATAATAAATAATTCATGTACTAAAAGGAGTAGAAAGAAGTGGCTAATACTAAGTCCTACCCCCCACCTATTATATTTCATCAATAAACTTTGTGATATGCATAAATATTCTAGCTTTTTGCCCCAGTTTTCAACAAACACAGCTCAATCAAATCAAACTACAGTTAACATTCAAAACACAGCAAGAGCAAATAATACAGCAAACAAAACAGTACAAATCAAAATCAACCTAGACATCCTGTCTTACTATGCCTGTTCCTCTCTCCAATCATCCATTCCATATGGTATAGATTGTAATACGCTGACCGTTATCTTTTTCTCCCTTGAAACAGCATCTGCATACTGCTGTGTAATAACTGATGGGATTTTTGTTTGTTTGTTCTATATAGTAGGCTATAAGTCAACCAAATCTTTAGATCTTAGTGCTTTTAAATTGATTAAAAAGTGGATTGTTTTTTTGAAGGATGAATGTAGAGAGATATATATACACCTTTGGACAGACATTTTAATGCATTTGGTGCAGTCAGAGTTTTATTAAACAGCAATAATAGGCTACTTTGGCTCCATTGTTGAGTGTCTAAGGAATCAAATAATGATATCCTGATCCCATAAATATCAAGAAATGGAGCAAATTAAGCGAGTAAACTAAGAGGGGGCATCTTTTACCAAGTTTTGTCTGAGGAGAGGTCCACAGGCTCAGATTTGGAAGCCCCATGGTATAATGTATATATTGAGGACTGATTTAATATATCAGTGACTATATAATATTGCAATTGACTTTGATATTCTAGTTTTAATATAATGTATGTGTGGCTTCCAACATAACTTAGTTTCCACTATTACTTCAAGAAATGTAATTTCAGTCATTCTTTCTAGATCTACTTCAGCTTTCACTTATTTCACTAGTTAACTCTTGCCTTACTTATCTTGCGTGTTTTGGTTGTCGGAGAATGCAGAAACAAACGATACAGAGTGCATGTTTAACGTTAGCAATGACATAACATTAAATTGCATTACTGCATACTACATGAATAGCAAAATAAATGTTTCTTGGTGCACAGTCTGACAGTAAACAGGACCCATCCGACAGAGCAAATCGTTGCTAACGTTACGCTCTCTCCCTCCACAGAAAACAAAAAGTATTTAGGCTAGCATTACGTAGCATATGTTAGCTATATATTACAAAGGTTTGCTTTATGCTCTGTAAACCTAAACCGAGTCACGGAATGACACATACTAACCATTTGTATCCTAACCTCGGGTCGGTAACAAGCCGAGGAATCACAACCAGGAAACGGTTCTGAATATGATTAGCTTGCTAATGTTAGCTAGCAGTGACATCAAAACATCTTCCTCATCTCGCTGATGACATTAGCTGAAGTTAGCAGCTGGCTTCTCTGCGACAAGACTCTCTCTCTGGATAAGACAAGATGCTGCCGTTAAGAAAACCAGACGGTTATGTGTGCTAACTTATCAGTTATCTCAAACTACGTTGTAGTTGATCCGACGTTGCTAGCTAGCTTGGCTAATGTTCGTTGCGCGAGCCCCTATCGTTGACATTAGCTGAGCTGCTGTCATCTGTGCTAGCTACCTAACTTTCCACAGATGCTAACATTTGCTCGCTAGCTGAGTAATCAAAGGTTTTTCCATTTACCTGGACCAGCTGGAAATGTTGTCATAACAGAGCTGTGAAACTCGCAGGTTGTGCTTTCTATGTTTCCTGGTCTACACCATAACAGCCTCCATCTTCGCAATGTCAAGGCTTGGATATTGCAGCTTGATGGGCTAACGGGAAACAGGATCCGTAGATTGACGCCCCCTACTGGGTCGGTCCAGCAACTGCATCATCAGACCTGATGTTGCCTTCAGGTGCTCCTGGTCGCAGTGATTACCCTCTCCTTTCAAGGTGTGGAAAGTTGTTTTAAATATACGTTATATTTAGTTGAATAGAGATTTATATCTTGTACTTATTAATTTAAAAAATATATTTATACATTTAATTAAATTGTACTATCAATAGTATTAAAAAAAACACCAGACTCGCTGCAGAACGTGGAATGGGGTGGGGTCAGATTAAAAGGTGAGGTCAGCATAGATTTATTATGATGAATACATTATTATTAATATAATAAAATGTGTTCCTTGGTGTATCTGCAATATTATTGACAAGTCATCTGTATTGGTCGATGAAGGCTTTAAAATGAAATATCATTCCAAAGCTAGAAGAAGTCACTCAGTAGAGTGCCGATTCCAATCAGGGAACAAATGGTGAAGCACCTACTGCAATGCCACCACAACTGCCTGATGCAACAAGTGGAGATTTGCAAAGTTCTGCCAACATTAACGTGACCCCAACACACATTGTCTCTAACAAGTATAAAATAGTTTCAATAATTTCAGTAAATCTTTTCTAATTTTTAATTTTGTGCTATTAGCTGATTTAGACAAATCATCATGGGGGTTTTACTTTGGGTTGGGTACTTTGGGAAGAATTGCCTTTCTCTCTAGAAAATAATCAGCAGTTTAATCCAGAATGAATGAATGACAACTTAACTTTATTGTCAGAAGGAGTCTTCTTTTTTTTTTCTTGCATCACAGCAGCTCCATTTTCAACATTTCATAAAAGACAAGAAACAAAAATTCATACATTTAACATAACATGAGACCAAAAAATCATTACATGAAACAAAAAATACATACAATTAATATAACAAAAATTAATACAAGAAACAAAAAAAAAAACCCATACATTTAACATTTACAGTCCAAAAAAGAAAATAATCATTAGTTGCAGTCCTGCACAAAATAGGCCTCGTTAAAATTAGATCAATAGGCCTATCAACCAAATGAAACGGTAAAATGTTGCTTATACACACAATTAACATAAGACTTGCAAAAGTTGATACAAGAAACAAAAAATACATTTCACATTTACAATCCCAAAAACATCAATAATCATTAGTTGCAGTCCTGCACAAAATAGGCGTCATTAAAATTAGCTCAACATCAACCACATGAAACAATAAAATGTTGCTTACACATGAATGCAGGAGTAACAATAATCTAATTATCATATATGATAGTATAAGACAGGACCCATTTTTTCTGCATTGAATAATTAATACAGTACATTTATTCTTACATACATTTATTTGTACATAGTTCACTAATATATAACTTATTTTCTTACAGTGTGGTATATTACTACTTTTACTGCAGTAAAGTAATTTTTTCCAACTTATCCACAGTGCAAAACACATTAGTTTTACAATAAGAGCTCTAAAATTGTGAGATGCCTCCATTTGTTTTATTCTTTTCTATAGGCCTGGTTTCAAAGTCACGTCACTGTCAAGTTTCTTTCTGTGACAGTTTTTTTCTTTAACACCATTACATGTGTTCTAGCCATGTTGTCATCTCAGAAAATTGCTTTCAGCAGAGTCAGCATGGAGCGAGTGGGAGTCATAGTGTCTAATAACAGCAATAAAAAGTGACATTAATTGGCAAAATTGCTTTATAATGGCATGTTGTAAAAATATGACTATGTGACAATGGGAAAAAAAACAGGAAAGATTAATTGTTAAATTAAATTTCAGAATTTTCAGGCACTTGCTGGAGTCAATGTTTTGATTTCCACAGAAGGCAAATATCAGATCTGCTGCAGGACGCTCTTCAGGACATACCAAAGCACTTCATCAGATATAGATAACTTGTATGTTTGTTTGTTTTTGCTTACTCAGTATGGCAGATGAGCTTAGAGCAGGACTTGCCAGAGGTGAAATATACTCTTTGAAAACAGTTTGGGGAAGATAATTTGAACGCAGTGTAGATTTTGAATATGGCTAGCTGTGAAACAGGCAATATAGACACTGAGATACTTAGCTGGCTGTACTGGGTGTTATTAAAGGTCAAGGCAGACATTACTTGTCCTCAGCCCTCCATTTCCTTCCAGTCACCACATGGACCTGCCTTGTCGGAGGAGTCCCTTAGCTCCATCACCAGTCTTGCCTTCTATTGCCTGTACCCAAGCGTGATAAATTTCAGAGGGAGATGGAGTGAATTCCACCAGTAGGCCTGATGCTGAAAAACACTGTGGGAGTCCTAGCCACTTGTGAATTTGGCCTTGGCATCCATCCTGCTTATGGGTGATGAGGTGACTTCATACAGCTTCAGAGGCCACATTATCCTAGGGTACAGAGTGAGGTTATAACCCCACACCTTGGGGCGGATGTTTAGCTCAGTTGGTAGAGCGTCCGCCCCATGTATAGAGGCTGCTAGTCCTCTGCAGTGGCCGCTGGTTTGACTCCCGCCTCTGGCCCTTTACTGCGTGTCATCCCCTCTCTCTTCACCCCCTTTCCTGTCTATCTTAAGCTGTCCTATAAATAAAGGCACAAAAGCCCAAAAAATATAACTTTAAAATAACCCCACACCTTGTACTTTCCGGGCAGCTGGAATGAGTCGACTTTGACAGGCCTGCTGAAAGCTGCTGAAGGATGGTTTTCCTGAACTTCTTGTCTGAGAGACTAGATGTATATTGCCTTCCCACACTTCAGGTGGGCTGGTCTGCGATGCGGTGTAAGTTTTCCCCGCCAATGGTGAAGGTGGCACTATCGTTCCGCTCCCCTTTCCCCAAGGAAAGGCTCCTTGACTTGCGTGGCTTGAATTTTTTTCGACAGTTTTGGAGCAGGCAAGTGCTGTTGTCCATGTAGCTTCTTAGCAGAGGAAGCCTCCAATCTGCTGGCTGCCCCGCCTCCAGCTGCTGCCAACCAGTGATGAACTTTTGCAGCACATAGCACATGTGCATCTCTTAGAAGTAGCACATCACCATGGTCTTGATGTTGTCTTTGATGTAGAAAAACTCCAGTGCAAAGGCAATGAGCTGGTGTGGTACTGATTCATATACATTGGCCAGGTCCAGCCATACAACATGCCGATCTTTCCTCTCCCTCTCGGCAGTCTGGATCTGTTCCCAAATCACTGAGGCGTGCTCCACACAGCCAGGGAAACCTGGGAGCTGGTGTCGATATAGCCATTCTCCACTGGGTAAGTCCATCACAGAGAAAAAAATCTTCCCCTCAACATTCAGTAGAGCTACACTCCTGAACTGGTCGAAGGTCTTGGAGTTCTGCTCTTTCAGGATGGAAACTGCCACTTCCCTTTGCCACTCAGATGGAATGCTCAGTTTGGTCCATGCAGTTTTCATGAGGGTCCATTGGAGCTTCAGCACTCTCGGGCAGTCCTTGTACAGCTTGTACGGAATCCCGTTTGGTCCCGGGGCTGATGCTGATCTTGCTCACAAGATATGTTCCTCTAACTCTTCTTGGACAACTCCAGTATTCAACTAACTTTCTCCTCGAGGATAGCATATTGGAAGGGATTCCTGGAGAAGCTTCTTTTTCCTCCATCACTGGATGCACTCTGCCCTCCGTAAGTTAGCAACCTTCGCCTGATCTCATCCCAGAGGACTCTGAGACTCCTTTTCCAACTCCTTTGCTTTCCTCCAGCACTTGCGAAGCTGCCTTCTGCTTGCCACCAAGTCGTCGATCTCTTTCTCTCTCCTCCCCTTGGTCCTTACTGCTGCCTTCCTGATGGTCACTTCACCAGATCTGCCACTGCATTCTTCACACAGGATTTCCCCGAATAGGTTTAGCTTGATTTCCACTAAGCCATACAGGGTTCTTCTCAGGTGTTCATCCAACTTTGTTCACTTCTCAACTTTGTTGGTCTTTGGCCACTTCTTTTGCACTGGGCTCTTCAAGCTTCTGGCCCCTTAGCTTGACTCTGCTCTTGGGTTGCTTGGGGGTGCTACTGGGTTCACACATTGGGCATTCCTTTCTTCCCCCTCTCTCTCCTCCTGCTCTGCCTCCACAACGTTGAGCCCAATGGCACTGTGGTTTTCAACCTGGTCTTGGATCCCATTTGTCTGACCTGCCCTGAATAAAAGGAATGTCAGCTATTTTGTTTGTTGTCACGGAAAGAGTTGACATAGTGAAATACACATTTAAAATAATTGCACCAACAAACAGCATACCACGTAATTTTGGAAGGATGGGATGATAGATGTCGAGGGGTTGAAGGGAGAGATGAAGGGAGTCCATTTGTCATTGAGCTGAGTGGCTTGGAATCTGGGGGTCGAGACTCAGGTTGGGGGCGTCTGGGACAGACGAGGTTGAACCTTCTTGCTGATGGGCAACTATGCTGATGACAGAGCTGCATGCTGCCTGCTGAGAGAGGACAAAAAAATGTTTTGAAGAGGGGGTTCATGAGAAATTTGGTGCTTGTGAACAATGTATGCAATTCTGCAGAGAAAAGTAAAAAGTAACTAAAGTTATGAAATCAAAGTATCTCCCAAACAATGGAAGTAAACGGTGAGCAGTTTTCAAACATAAAAGCTGTCATCGGAGGGAAAGCCAGGCAGTCACAGGCAAACAGAAACTACAGATGCCAAAACAGATCTCGGGGTCAGGAATGGAAGGCTGGTGCATTTACTGGCTATAAGACGAGACAGGTAGGTCAGAGGCAGGCAGGGTTGGCAATGTGAAATCAGTCCGGAAAAGAACGCTGGAGAGTCTTGCATGAGTGACGAAGAACAGTCTGGCAAAGAGTGAGCGAGCAGGAGAGGCTTATATGCTTTCTTGATTGCTGATGAGCTGCAGCTGTGAGAACAGATGAGTGGTGCAGGGTGATGATGTGGGAGTGGCTGGCAGGTGGAGCAAGCAGAGTGGAAAAGTACGGGTTGAAGGAGAGCAGGGAAAAGGAGAACGGCAGGAAAAAGGAGAACAGTGACAACTGTGACACTCAGTTCAGATGGTGTGCACATGCAGGTGAATGTGGCTCCAAGCAAAGGATCTACAGTGAAGATTTAGGCTAGAAACATGGTGTACATCTTTCAGATCAGCTTGGCATGTTGGGGCTTTAGGAAGCCTGGATTACACCACACAAGCAGTATAAAGGCATTCAAGGCAAGTCAATTATTTAACAGACTTGGAGAACTCCTTACAGCTGGCTTCAATCTAATTATATGTCGTGATTTTAATACAGTTACATCAAAATGTATCAAAATGACAATAGCTGTACTTTTTGTTTTTGATTATATTTCTATGCTGAAGTTTTTATAGGTATTTCTATAGGTTTTGTGTAGCATAGTGGTTCTACAAGTAAGTCAGTGCATCATTAGGTGGTTTCAGAGAGTTACAAGGTTCTGTAAATGCACCATGAGAGCAACACAGCAATGTATTGATATTAGAAAATGTACTTTGTTATTTGTACTTTTGAATACTTAAATATTTTTAAAAGAATACTTGCTACTTTCAAAAGCAAGTACTCTAGTACTTGCACAACAACTTTCACTTGTAGTTGAGTAATATTTGACCAGGAGTATCTGTACTTTGACTCAAGTATTTGGGTTGAGTACTTTGTCCACCACTGGGTATGATACACACTGAAGCACAACAGCAGTGTTCCCTCCTGTGTTTGTTTGCATTAGTGTGTGTTACTTACATAACTCCAACAGGTTGCAGGCTCTGGATGATGCCTTCAGGGACCCTGGGAACTGGTACATTGTTACACTGGAGACACAAATACACACACAGAGCAGGTGATTAGACTAGTTGCAATGGTGTCATCTGTCCACCAGGTGTCAGGATTCTCCTAACTGTACTAACTGTACTTATGATCAGTTAAAATACTGTGATGCTCAGTTATGGATTTAACTAATCGACAGTATATAAAGTTGTTGAAATTGGCTTCACTTGGACATACTACAATACTTGAATATTATAATTTTTATAATAATATGACACCTTAAAAGTAGCCAGCCTGTATGATGATTATTTTAGCATTTAACACTACTTTTATATTTCTGTACTTTTATTTCAGTAACAGTTGGAGGCAATGAGGACATTTTGTTGTATAATGAAGCATTTTTAAATTATGGCTTTGGTATTTTTACTAAAAGTCTTAAATATGCGGCAGTGCACATTTATTTAAGCAGTGTACTTGCAGAAAGTACATTTTTGAGCGATTAGTCACAAGTTGCTGTATAAATTAAGATTTTACAGACAAAACATATAATTGTTACAGATGTACTTTGAGTTAAGTCATGGTTGCATGTGTTTCACATATTGTCTTTAAGCCAATACTGGAAGCTCCAACAGGAGAAGCTGACACTTAAATTTCTTTGTGTGAAATAAAAAACTGTAATTATGCGACCAAAGTTGTTGGCGTAATTTAAAATCTTAAGGTTGTTGAGCATGTTTTCTCAAGTACAACTGAGTTAAATTCATGTTCATTTGACTGGAAAAATGTTTTAAGTCAGAACTATTAGGTTTTGTTTACAGTGCATCTATCCCAACAATTGATTCAGTTATAACCACATACTATATAAAGTAAGCATCCAACTCCAACACTAAAAACGCTGCTTAAATGCATCAGGAATATCTAATAAAAACCTCTAACTCTGCTATTATACAACATGATGAGTATTTCTACTTTTTATAATTTGAGTCTATTTTACTGATAATATTTCTTTACTTTTAGTTCAGCAAAATGTTGATTTTACTTGTGGTATTTCCGCATTGTCGTATTTTACTGAAAAGTGTGAATTCTTCTTCCATCAGTACAACATTAGTGTTGCTATGTTAAAATATTGCACATACTGTGTATAAACAACTGACCACAAGATTTAGAGAAAATATTTAGCCGTTTTAGCTGTGTGTGTGTGTGTGTGTGTGTGCTGTTCAGTTACTTACGTTCACAGCTTTTACGTTCACTGATGGTGCAGTCCACTAACTTGTATAGAAACTCCTCTCTGGGTTTGGTTTCTTGATTTGTCGCTCTCAGTGTCGCTCTGTAGGTCTCGTGAATACTGGAGAAAAGACCAAGTCTGAGCTCAGACGTCCCTGATGCTGTCTCTCATTCTTCTGATGTCACTGAGGTGCTTGAAAAAGCTTGAAAAGACTAAGATAAGCCCTTAAAGCCCTTAAACACTTTTTAAAGATGAATAAATACATTTAAAAAATGAACTTAAGTTCACTTGAAAATAACAAAAAAAGCATATAATATGTAGTATGAAGTACTAAATCAGCTGGTTTGACTATATCTATACATTTAATTAATGGAAATATATTTTAAATATGAGTTTCTATTATATTAGTTGAGTGCAGACCCATTATGTTTAGTTGAGCACATATTTATATCTTATACTTCTTAATAAAGATAGAATACATTTTGACCTTCAATCAAAATGTGTTAACGTTTTTAAATTAAATCAGAACTGGTCAGACCCAATCGTCATTTTATATATGTAGTTACACCAAACATTGATTTAACCTCACTGTCAGCCCAGACTCTAGTTAAAGTTTTATATTACTGTGGTCAAAAGTTTAATTAAAGAATATGAAAACCATATGAACATTGTTGCAGTGCAGCTACTGAGCTACTAACTGCATAATAGTGAGTGTCTTTCCTGTAATGATTATATTCATTACCAATTAATCTGTCAACCATTTTCTCTATTAATCAATTAGTTATTTGAACCATAAAATATACATAAAATAACACATAAAATAAGAGGGACACATTTGACCTGCCATAGTAATAGTATATAAAGTAATAGCACACAAAAAAACAATAAATACCATGATTGGTATTTGTTTGAGTACCTCACTGCAGGTATTTGGTTCAGTATTTGGTTCAGTAAAGTGGTGTCGGCACCATATCATTTGATATTGTGATCATTGTGATAATTGTACTGTTATTGTGGATTCTTGAGGTGAGGGGGCACAGGATTGTTTCCTGGCCAACGAAAATACATCCCCGTCTAAGTAGTGTGGTTTCTCAGTTTTAATATTTCAGAGAATTTTGAAGAAAAGAGGATATTTTCCACATTAATGATAGCTTTTATTTGATCAAATATTTAGACCTGCTGCATGGGTGAAAATGTTTGCAATTAAAATTATGCATTCAGTATTTTTAATTCAGAAAACGCTGACAATTTCATCAAATTGATGACTCACAATTAACACACTGGCTGACAGTTGAAGATGCTTGTAT
Source organism: Lutjanus campechanus (assembly GCA_027495735.1). Classification (NCBI taxonomy): domain Eukaryota; kingdom Metazoa; phylum Chordata; class Actinopteri; order Lutjaniformes; family Lutjanidae; genus Lutjanus; species Lutjanus campechanus. The sequence goes on from JAJHUR010089407.1 coordinate 23,538, forward strand.
TCTCCTGCAGGGGGAAGCCTTCATTTATGAAAGCTGTCTTTGAGGACAGTACATAGTCTACTCACCAGTCAGTGTACTCAACTCATTACACTGAGTGTGTTTGTGACCTATGTACACAATCTGGACTGACCAAAGTTTACTCTCAAGCCCCAGTTTACATTATAATCTACAAATACCGAGAAACCTCTCTTCAAAGTGAAGTCAAAATAGCCTGCAAATAAAATGCACCAAGTATCACCTTCATCTTGACTGTGATATGACTGTGCTGTTATCATGCATAAACGTCTTCTCTACATAACTGAAGTGTATAAATAGAATTAATCGTGCATCACAGTTTTGAACAATATCTATCTACTCAGTATATTTCAACAAATAAGTCACTGTCACATGACAGACAAGATCATTGGTAACACATGAGCTGGTGCAAAGAGTGATGCTATAATTGGACAAGAGAGAAAAAAAGGAATAAAGGCTTTTCCGTTCCATCCCATCACATTGTACAGACTGTATCTGCAAATGTGTCCACACCTTTTCCAAAATTAGACTAAACTTGAAGAGGAGCAGTGCTTCCCAGGATTAGGAACAAATTATAATCGCAAACACTAAATAGATTTTTTAACTGAAACCAGTGATTTTTCTTTTTCCTTCCTATTTTTATTAGTGTTTATTGGTATCCTGGGGAACCCCAGTCAAAACTACCCAATTCTGCATGCGCATTTTTAACAATGTTTTGATTGAGGTCATGTTTGCAGTGGGTACTAATTTAATTAAGGTATCACACACTATCAGTGGGGTAGGGCCACTCGGTCAATCATTTTGAAGGGGACAGACACAGATGCAGCAGACACAGATTCCCTTATTTATATTTATATCTATTTTTATTTTACATGATATGCAAATTAACAGTAACTTTTCTAAATAATGAATTTTAATTTTTTTTTTTTTTCTTCAGATGAAGAAGACCCTCTCACCCTTTACAAAATGTGCAAAAAGGTTCCCTGCCCTGTTCCCTTCCCTGCACTAAGATTCATTTCTGAACACAGCTAATTGAGCTGAGTGACTGCTGATACTGCAGTTCTGCCAAGAAGTGATATTGATTTAATATCGCAAGAAGTTGGGTGACGTGCAAGAGACAGATTTGAAAAAGAAAAGGCCAAGACATCCTAAATTTTAACCCCTAGAAAGGGGCAAAAGGCCTCCCACACAATATATTTTGAAATAGATGATATATTGCAAGTTAGGCATCATGCAGGAGTCCTTTTGCAACTGTCTCATCTGCTTAGTGTCCCTTTGTTCAGTGTCACTAGAATGGACTCCTCATGACTTTATGTAAAGACTCTTTGACATGTAAAAATTAGTGTCATGACCCTTTAAAAAGGCAATTCATGAGTAAATTTAGCCCTAATCTCAGTCCACGATGCTAGACTGTACAATAATAATAATTAAAAAAAATACAGTTAGTATAAACAAAATTATTAAAGGACTTTATTGCAAGCTCATGTTAAATTTCAACAGTGGTCAACAAACATAAAACAGTACAGTTCCTCAGAGGATAACAGTGGAAGATCAGCTGTGAGCCTATAAGGATGCTTTCAGTAGAGGGCAGCAAAGACTGACTTTTAAAAAATGTATCAGTCTTTAAATGTAAACAGCAAGTCTGTAAATACTGTGTATGCTATTAATTCTTAAACTTACATGATTCTTGATTCTTGAATAAATATAAGTGACGGATCTACGTCCAGTACAAGACTACTCTCAGTTACACACATCTGTATCATATGCAGCATGTCCGTAGTTTCAGGGCATGTGGCCGGTCTGTTCGTAATTTCTTGAGAGTTCAAAGCGATCCTGAAGAAGATCCTGTTATTAGGGACCGCATGTTAACGTTCCCGTGTTTGCACTCCAGCGTGCGCACACAGGAGTATCAAGCATGGGCTGAAAGAGAAGACGTTTAAGTACAAGTAATAAGTATTCATCATAAATGTAAATCAGATGTTGTTGAGTGTTAGCAGGGTTTGGGCATGAGGCCCACATATGGCGCAGAGCCTTTCTCCAAAACAAGCCACATAAAATATCCCACATTCCCAGCATGCCCTGTTCTGTATCTGCAAAACAGATCCAAAAAATATCTTGTATCTTTAAACTGAAGCATTATATATTTAGTACAGGTGTAAACCAGACGAGAGAAAAGCAAACAGTCCCCTGTGGTGCAGATCATAGCAGTCAACATGTGGCCATATTGTCCCAGACCACTCATAAGTGTCTACGGCTTCCACATGAGTGCTCATTGAGCCAAACCACTCATCTCTCCTGGATGATATCCACAGAGGGGAGAGGCAGAGGAAAAGAGTTATGGATGAAAGTCAGCATTCTTCTTGCCGTCAGCCCTCCATGTTTGGTAAGGTGCACTTGCGGTTCAGAGGTGCTATGACTGGTAGCCATAAGCTAACGCATCTAAAAAGCAGGGAGGGAGAAAACAGCAGCTGAGACGTCAACATTTATGCATTTAAACATTTTGGCAAAAGTGTTATGTTATGAATTTTCTTGTGGCTACGCACACTACTGTCACACTGCAAATTGATTTAATGTGAGGCTATTCATCTAGTCCAACAGAAACACATTTCACTTCAAAAGGGTCTGCCAAAGCCAATTGAAAAACACATATTTTCTGCCTTACTTCTAGTCGTATCTAGGCATGCAAACAGGTTTTATTTTTCTAGATTCTGATGCAACTGTCTGTGATCTCTTCCTCAACCCAATACATAAGAGGCGAGTGGGATCTTGTTTGTGGTGTTCACAGCAATGACAATTTGCATTTAAAAATAAGACTATTATAGAAAGTGGATACAATAAAAAGTGTTGCTGGTGAGGTCAGTGAATTATCCACATTAGCAAAGAAAAGAAAAGCTGAGCAACACAGATACCTCAAACCCTTGACAATAAAACCTAAACTCTGCATAGCTATAGATACTGTACTACACAAGCTAAAAACAAATAAAAAACAACCTTTTAGTAATTAAGGGAAACATATGAGAGTGTATTAGGGCCATTGTTAGATTTAAAAAATACAGAGCCAGGCAATAGCGATAATATTCTGATAAATAACTGGAAAAAATACTGTTTTCCAAATTTTTTTCCTTGTAGGTTTGTGACTTTATCCCAAAGAATTTCTTTGTTTTTTTTTCTTGCCAATTTATGACATTATGAGCTCAGGGAATGTCACATTTCTTCTTGTATATTAACAGCTTTTATCTCATAAATTCAGAGTTCTTCCTTGGAATACTAACGCCCACCCCTGGCTCTGTATTTTTTTTTTTTTATCTACAAGGGCCCTGTTACGCCATCATGGAAACTGAGCTCTTAAGGGAATGATCTGATGTTTTGGTATATTCACTGTCTTTTTAACAGACAGAAGAAAAGATCAACAGAACTACTCTCATGTCTGTGCGCTAAAGAAAAAGTTAGACAGTTTGGGAAAAAGACTTTCACCTTATTTCCAAGACTTAGATGAAGAGACTGATATCACTCTCATGTCTACGCTAAATATGAAGTTATAGACCAGCAGCTGGTTAACTTTAATTTTGTCCATAGAAAATAAATCTGCCTACCAGCACCTCTAAAGCTCACTAATTAACATGTTGAATCTTTTTTCTGTACAAAAATTAGAGCGTAAAAGCGACAAATTACAATTATTCAGTAGTCAATCAATCTTCTCATCTCACTATCTGCAAAAAAAGTGAATAAGCATATTTCCCAAAATGACAAACTTTTCTTTTGAGTACAGAGCTGGAGCTAAGTTAAAAAATCTGCCTTACAACATAGTATAAGGAGGAAAGTTGTATTTAAAGGAAGTTATATGGTGTCACTATTTATGACTAAAACCACAAGCAGTAATTTCACACTACTTTTTGTATATGGATTTTTAAAAAATGAGATATGTTATGTTAAATAGTGCATTGTAGTAAGTGGATTTTTGAACTGTTTTTCCACCTTCAAGTTTTTATGCTAAGCTAGGCTAACTGAATCCTGGCTCTAACTGTCTAATAAACATTAAACTCCCTGAGAGAAAGCAAACAACTTTATTTCCCTATATCTCTCCAACTATTCCTGCAAATATTGACCCAACTAACTCTAAAAAAATTCCCTTTGTGACGTGAAATGGCCACACACACTGTCACCACTCACGTGAATGAAACTGCGCCGTGCAGCACAGTCCCTCTCCCCGCGCCGTCCGGTATATGGGTGACACGCACACTCTAGCCGACGGGGGGAGGTTTGTGAGGCGCGTTGACAGGGAGTCGGGCGGCAAATAGAAGGAGGAGCGCTGGCCAGTGCTCTGCTGTCCCTCCCAGGTGAGCCAGTAGCCCCTCAGACTGGCTGCGCTGACCTTCCAGTCGACCTGCACCGAGTCGCTGCCCACTGTGGTCAGCTGCAGGTCCGCCAGGGCTGGAGTCACTGCAAATGGAGACCAGAGATGTTAGTCAGAGTTTAATTTACAAGGAAAGTGAGCATTTTCAAGAAGACGATATGAATGAAGAGGAATAAAAAAGTAGAAGCTAAAGGAAAACAAAAATGGTTAAATCAAATAAACTCATTCAGTAGAAAAATAAGACTGTTTGCTGGACTCAAGCTCCCCCAGCTGCTCAGAACTGCCCTTGGTGTAGTCAAAGCTGAATGGAACTGCAAGTAATTATCTGAAATTCAAGACCCAGGAAGGATGAGGCTGTACAGGATTAGGATTAGTGCGCACATAAATGGATCCTTGATCATCGAGTTCAGCTGCATTTTCTTCAAGTATAGCTCACCTTCCTGAGTACACACTTTGACGGACATGGCCTTCTCCTGGCCAGAGGCGTGACGAGCGGTAACAGTGACCAGGTAAGTGGTGTCTGGTTGGAGGTCTCTGAGAAGTGTGGAGTTTTGCGTTCGGCCTACTGTGCTGGCGTGGAGCTTGCCCCTGGGCAGGGCGGAGTACTCGATGTAGTAGCTTGTGACAGTCTCTGGCTGAAGAGGACCCCAGCTCACCCGAACACTGCTTTCACCCGACTCAGAGATCGATACCACAGCTGGGCTCATCACCTCTGGTGTGTGGGGAGACAAGAAAACAGTCAGTATAAGATAATATGGAGAAAATACACCAGAGCTGAAACCCATGATAACTTTCACACTTCATCAGAAGTTGAGAATTACCTTCAAATACCATTTTAACTTTATTCTCAACATTTCGACTTTATTCTCAACTTTTCATCTTTATTCAACTTTATTCTCAACATTTTGAGTTTGTTCTTGACATTTTGAGTTTATTCTTGACATTTTGACTTTATTCTAGACACTTTGACTTAATTCTCAACATTTTGACTTTCTTCTCGCCACTTTGGCTTTATTCTAGACATTTTGACCTTACTTTCATAATGCAAAATAAAGAAATTCTTCCTCCTCTGATTAATTTCTTTTTCTTAAACCTAGGGTGGGCAACAATGGGTCTCATGCAAGAACATTTTTGTATTCTTATCTTAAATTTCTCTCACTTTTTTTGTACAAAGGGCTCGTACGAACACGCCACATCAGATTCAACAAACGCTCGTAACTTCATAAAACCGTGTAAATTATCCACCTGTGTGTATTTGACTGCACGTGCATGAGACTCGTAAATTTGCATAATCAATGCCCCAATAATACCATATATGGTTGTGCTTCCTACTCCATATGTCAGGAAGTGTTCATTCATGAGAATGGCATCAAAGAGAAAAAAGAAGAACTTTACGAGTTTGGAGTGTGATGTTCTGCTTTCAGAGATCCACGAAGGAAAAACTGTGATTTTAGCAGCATCAGCATTGAAATTTGAAGACTTGCTAAAGCAAAGAAACGGGAAAAGTGAGTGCTGTTAATGCCGTGTTACCTGAGGGTCGGACTGTCACTGAAATGAAAATGTCTCGACATGAAAATGACTTAAGAGAAGAAGAAAAAAAAGTGAGTTAAGAGGAAGTTTTCATCACGGAGACAGAGGACAGAATGAGTGAGGATGTTTGCCTGGACAGAGACTTCATAAACCTGATAGCAGGTAAGAGTAGATCACTGAATGAAGGATGAGAGGTTTTATATGTAAATTTACAATTATATTATAATTTGAAATCTAGTCAAACAGGATAATGTCGACATAATTATGAAGTGTAATTTATCTTTCACACTCAAAATGTCTTAAAATTAATGAAATATACAGTCACTGTTGAAAAACCTAGGTTTGGATAACAGCAGACTGACTGCACATGACGACAGGCCTGGACCACTCATAAACTGTGTTTGTATCTGAAAGAAAATTAAAAAATTCTGGCAAACTGGTGAATGCCACAAGTTCTCTTAAGTCACTCGTACACACTACTTAAGAACAAATCTGTTTGTACGAGTGGTTCTTGCATTGTTTTGGTATCATTGAGAAATAATTTCATAATAACCTTTCAGCATATTGTAAATCAAGTGGTCTGAGACAGAACTAGACTTCTGCACCTCCTCTTGGCTCTGTTTTCAGCCTTTAGAGAATCTGGCCCCATTTGCCTGTAAACCTGTCTGCAGTAACAACACAGACGAGCCAACCTCACTGTAATTATCACTGAAGATAATTAGTCTTTCTGTCCATCCTGACTGCTGAACGGAGGAGAAATGTACTTGAACATCACGGAGTGAGAGTAAAGAGAGGTGGGATGTAAAGGAAAGAATCAACTTTTTCCGGTTAGTACTGAGACATAAATACACATGGTGCTTTTGCACTAGCATTTTTCAAACCATGTCGCTGCTGTTTTGCATTTCCATTACTGCTTATATCGTGGTGAGCTAGACCCGAGATGGACCGACTCTGGAGCGGGGACGAAGCGAGCCTGACTGGCCTCAAAGTGGGCCGCGGTCAAACCGTCACAAGCCTCCTCTTCTCCCCCCCGCACAAGTGAGAGTTGCAATACTGAGCTCGCGTGCAGGACAGCAGAGTGAAAGACGTTTTTTAAAAGTCTCTTTATGTTCAGCTCTCCGTACTTCTATAGCTTCACACTGAATCCTTATGTTTTGAAATGTAGTTTCTCTCCTCTGTCGCTGTTTTGTACTGTCAGGTGTCTGTTTTATTACACACAGTTGATGTCTATTGGTCAAAATGCAAAAGTTTAAAAAAGGATCTTAATGTGGCCCTAATATTCCTTCATAATTTCCTACTTAACTATAATTAATACCAATTTTGTGGGGGGAAAAAAACAGATCCATAAATTGACACTATAAGATGTCAATTAATACGGAATAAAGCCCATGAAAAGTTCCAAGAGCCTAAAGTGACATCTTAAAGGTGTTTGTAAAACAGTTCAGAATCACCAGATAAAACAGATAAAACAGGGAATTCTGAAATCTGAGAGGCTGAAACTATTGATTGTTTGTCTTTTTGCTTTATAACCAACGCAAGTAAGTAGCAAAGTAATTGGACATTTATGGGATATGACACAGTGTGTAAATAGGACGTAATCCAACCTGGATTTGTAGTGAAGGTGACAGAGAGTGCGTTGAACGATTGATCATTGGACTCAGGGGTCAGTGTGGCGGTGTAGGTGGTGTCAGGCTTCAGGCCTGTTAGCCTGACAGTGCTGGAATCTGCAGACTGGATCAGTCTCTGGTACTGGCTCCCACCGGTGCTCGGACTGGTCCCGGGTCCACCGCCTCCTGCTCCTCCCGTGGGAACCGGACCGAAGCGGACCTCGTAGTAGCCTGACAAACCGGACAGAACAGGTCGCCACTGGAGCGTGGCGGCGTTGGTGGAGACGTCACGGACGTTGATTCGCTCAGCTCGGATGATCTCTGTTGGAGGCAGGGCAGAGATGAATGAAGTTACTGTGCGTGCACACGGGTTATAATTCTGCTAAGACACGGAGAAATGATGGTGACGGGGAAGAGGATGAGACAGAGTTGCTAAAAATGCCTCGGCTTCAGACAGCCACCCACGTAGACAGCCAGACTTGGGTTTCTGGACGCATTCATAACCCTTGCAACAAGACAACTTGAAATAGCCAACCCAGTGAGGCCCTGCAACAAAATAAATGCCACAGAGGTATTGATATCTGTGATAGGATCCTTAGGTACTTAGCGGGGACTGTTGCATTTATTCTTGTTGTACAGAAGCCTTATTTATACCATGCATCATGTCTTACAGCTGCAGTATATACTGTAGAATTGCTGAGGCGTCCCTTGTGAGTGTTATGGCAGTTACCTAATCTGGCCAGGGAAGAGGGTGACCTCCCCTGGTCTATATATATATATAAATTTATATAAGCAAAGTTGAATCACTAATCCAATAATAGATCATCATATCTCATTACAGAGAATCTTACACACGCACACAGACACTCTGAGCGTCCGGGCTTCCCATTTGGTTTCACTGTCTTCAGGAGCATGTGTGGAATTAGGGAGAAGCCCAGAGACATGTAATGCAGCTGTGTATGAGTGGCAGGCAGCTAGAGTGATTGTAGCTATTTGAATGAAGGGGTTTCTGCAACTGAAACAGAGAGGTTTATAGGGACTAGTATTTCGTTGGTAAAAAAGAATATAGAGTGGATAGGACATTGTGTCTGGAAAGATAAGTTGCTGTTAAATTTAAATGTATTTTTTCAAAGCTTTGAGCTACATGAATGAAATATATTTTGGAGCAGTGGTTCCCAACATTTTCTTCCTTGCTGAGCTGAGCTCCCCCTCCCAGCCCAAACACAGACTTTTGTATAAATTGCAGGGGTCGTACCGGTGCTGGAAATCCTTGAAAACACTTGAATTTTAATGTAATCTTTTCAAGGCTTGAAATTGTGCTTGGATTTTGGCCAAAGTGCTTGAAACTACTTTCATAATAAATTGCTGCCTGACTGAGTTAGTTAAGTTTTAGATAAAGAAATAAAATATATATTTAAATATAAATAAAATGAATATTTGCTGAGCCAGATTGTGTGGGAAGTTAATGATTAATGTTTAATCAATTCATTTTCAATATGAATTTAACTGATTGAACAATGACATTAATTTCGCCTCATTTGCCATTGTTTTGTCTAGTGGAGCCATGCATTGGATAAAGAAACCTAAAATTAAACTTAAAATTAGAAAAAAAAAAGAGGGAAAAAAAGTGTCAATTAACCTATTGATTATTATTGATTCATCAAGTGTACTTACAGACAAGTGAGACACTTTGACATTAAACTGTCTGTCACAAAGCATAATTTTGGTTGATAATATCACAATAACATCTGATTTAATGTGATGAAGAGGTGAAATAATCATTTTGTATGTAAATATGTCATTTACCATTATATGTCATTGTAAGGTGCTGGAAAAGCTTGAAAGTGGATACTGAAAATGCTTGAAAGGAGCTCGAATTTAACTTTGGAAAAGATGTATGAACCATAAAACTGTGATTTTAGCTGACATCCGATTTTGTGATTTTGAGGACTGCCCTTATCGGGGACATTGGATGACCAGGAAGACTATATGCAGACTATATCATTTGGAAAGATGACCCAGGAGTGTAGAGTTTTCCACCTGCATAACTGCATACCGTTCTGGTGTTTACAACATAAACATAATCCCTCTAAATAATAACTTACGACCTACTAGAAGTGTGTGGTGGTGTCTGCATCTGCAGAGCCTGCCCTCTGCCTGTATTTTCTTATTGTTTCATATTTTGCTGTGCTCGGTATGCTTCTGGTCTTCAGCCTGTTTGGCAGCGGTGTGTAGCCCCCAGCCAATAACAGCGCACTGGGTTTGAGGTCAGAACTCTGTAAAACGAACCACCAGTTACATCACATTCTCTATTTCTTTCCTCGGCTGAGAGCTGCAAAAAGAGCTTTTCACACATACAGGCAGAGCAGGCTAAGGAGTGCTTCGGTGTGTTTATTTGTGCTTTAGAACATAACTACTGTGAAACAATCATAAAATAACGTTTTATTTCTCTGATTCACTGCTTCGCCACCTGCGCTCCCTCTCCTAATTCGCACTCCGTGTCTTTTGTCCTCTCTCTTGTTAGATGAGGCAACGACGAGGGGCCAACTTTGAATGTTGTGTTTACAAAAAATGTTGCAGATTCAAGCTTTAACAGCTGTAATGCTTTCTTTGACCACTTGGGGACACAGTATCATTGACATATCACCTTTACGTCTCAATTTGCTGTGGTGTGTTAGCAAACAGTTGACTATTTGTACATCCAGTAGACTCAGATCAATATTATCATTAATTTGGGGTCATGTGTCTGGCCACTGGGCAAGTATAAGTCCAATATTCACTCTCTTTTAGCTTTGGCTTTGGCCTTTGCCAACACCTGATGGAGATATCTTAATCTTTAGCAGCTAAATTACTCTGTTCTCTGGCTAGTTGCAAGCTTCGTCTGCTGTTTGGTGCTAAGCAGGTAGTGTACATTTAGTTTTTCCGTTTTTTTGGTTAAAATAGCTGGAAACAAGGTTGATGACAGTGGTAAGATTAAAATAAAAGTTGTATGTTGTGAGACGTAAAACCAAAACAATAAGCTGAAAGATGCTAAAATGCTCCATACAGCTGAGGGGAACTGTGGGTTTGTCACTAAGAGTGACACCATTCACTGGACACATAAGCTGTGTTTGAAATCACTCCCTTGTTCAGTCATTCAGTACTTCCTCCATAAAAGACACTAGTTTACTCTATAGTCAGAAATATATTGAGATTTCAGACACTTTGCGTCATCACTTAAAATAAAGACATTGCCCAGGGCACCTTTATTAAATTTGTACGTTTAAAGTAACAATTATGAATTGATTCAAAATTGCAAATTGAATAAAATAAATCATTAGCTTTGAAATTACTAATGTGTCTGACAATCAAATTTTGTCTCACAATTTATTCGTCTCCTGTTTTAACAGTTTCTATTTCATTACTGCTTTAATTCAAAGATGGGTGTTTTTCATTTAAATACATAATAAAAAACAATAATGTACCACCTAACAATGAAACCGGAGCCCAACCCATGGAGCAGTAAACAGGGGCTCCGACTGACAGACTAATGTGTCTGCAAATCAGAGTGGAATAACAAAGGGGGGGTAATAAACTTTATTTTGTGTCTCCATTCAAAATTTGATTAGATAATAATTAAAGGTACTGTGTGGAATTAAGTGAACTGCAGTCTGCAGCACTCTGTTTCTCGCAAGTGCAAGTGAGCATTCTGGATATCAGACAAAACCATGACGTGACATGGACAAGATTAAATGTGACCGACTGGCATCATATTGACAGATGACCTGAGTAAAATTAGGCTTGTGTTGTGATGGGTGCCGGTTTGTTTGTATATGTTAGCAGACCCCATTTCTAAGCTAACATTAGCTAGTGTTGTTCACTGTTAGCGCTGTAGGGGAGCTGAAGAGAGACAAGGCACTTGGGAGCTCACGTAAACATCTCATTCTGTGGTTTTTCCCAGAAAAGGCGGCCCACGTCCTTGACATACATTAGACATCAGTCCACAGGCTGGTAATACCAAAGTCACATGCTGGTAATCCACACTTATTAATACAGGTAAATTGCTTCACATAGCAGCCTACCTTTAAACAGTAAAAAAAAATCAATAATTATTTTACCTCAGAAATCACCAGTTAACCCAATCTGCACTCACCAATGATGGCATCCCGCAGGTCGTCTGTGATGATGCTCATATCATCGATGTCCACAAAGTACAGGTGGTCCTCCACAGGCGGGCTCACGACTTCCCTCAACACCAGATAGTTTCCATGCCCAGTGGAGACCACCAGCACAGCCACGCCTTCCTCCCGCAGCTCTTCCATTGGTCCAATCACATCACCAGGTTTCACTCCATCTGTCAACCACACCAGCACCCTGGGGAGCCCCGCCCGGGCCCCGCCCGCTGCTCCGGGTCTCAGCACCCGCTCCTTTGCAATTTTCAGAGCCTCCACCGTGTTGGTGTCCCCCCTGAGAGGTTTGGTGTTCCTCAAAGCCCCCTGGAGGCCACTTTGGGTCGTATGGGCGTCGAAGCCAAACTCGACGCGTGGGTGGGTGCCCACCTGCAGGAGTCCAACCCTCACCTGGTCCTCTCCCAGCGAGAAGGGAAGGAGGAGCTCGGACAGGAAGGTGAGCATGCGGGAGTGCTCGTAGGACGACACACTCCCTGAGGAGTCCAATAAGAAGAGGACGTCACCTTCGCAGCAGTTCAGCACTGTGGAGGAAAAAATAAATCACCAAGGTCATTAATGTGCAACTCAGGTAGTTAAAGTATGTGCTGCCTTTGAGGCTGACGAGGGAACCTTTATGATTCCTTTTTACTCCCACAACTTTTTCCTCTGGTCCCCTCACTGTAAAATATCACACAGGAATGTAGTGAAATCAACTAATATTTACTCATTAATTTCAGAACTTACAAACAGTGAGAAGAGTTCTTCTAACCTGACATCTTTAGACTTGAAATGATGAGCTGAATGAATATACTGTACAGAGTTTAATCAAGTTGATAAATTTAGTTCCTCAAGAATCATGAGCGGCATATCAGCAGACTTCCCAGCATGCATTGTTTCAGAGGTAAAACTCTCTTGAGGCTCTTCTTTTAGTTTGAAGAGAAGAGAATAAAAACACTGCGAGCCATAACTGAATTCAGTCCCCTCCAAATCAAAATTTTAAAAAATTAATCAATTGAATGTAAAATGTAAAAAGACTGAAACGTTTGTTAGTTCAACTTAATCTTAAGATGAACATGAACACTGGACATCTCAAGTACAACTAAGTTAATATCACTTCTATTTGACTATTAAAGTTGATTTGGTTTGAATCATTACAAAATTACCTCAACTTGTATTTTCAAATTTGGTCAACTTAAACTTTTCGTGACACCTCACGATTCGATTCAGATGCAGATTCACAGGGCTACAATGTGATTATAAAATGCATTTCAATGCTTCAGAAAGTATTTAAGCCATGGGTTGCAGTTCCTCCTGCGCAGCCGTCCTCACCAAAACGCAAGACGTTTGGACAGTAAACATGATGCACATGTTTATGTCCACTTTGTTTCATCCAGTTGGTTCAGCCGTAAAGAACCTACAGCCAAATTTAAAGTTAAAGGTGATCACAATGTTGGGTTTCAACTCTTTAAAGTTATTTTTTTTACAGTGCTTTCTTCACTGACTCTCTCTCCCTCTCTCTCTCTCTCTCTCTCTCTCTCTCTCTCACACACACACACACACACACACACACACACACACACACACACA
>JAJHUR010089407.1:37369-66709 GCA_027495735.1 Lutjanus campechanus
ACTCTCTCTCTCACACTCTCTCTCTCACACACTCTCACACACACACACACACACACACACACACACACATTTGGAATCTCCCTCCCTTTCTCCATCCACCTTCTTGGAACAACCCAGTCACACAACTTTTATAGGGGATATTGTCAGCATGAAAGCAGCAGAGTCAGAAGCAAATAAGAAACAAGTAATTACAGCAAAGATAAGAAAAAATCCAAACAAACAGTGGAAGTGCAAAATGATGAAAGCAACTTGATAACTTCAGAGGTGGACGATGGATGAAAGACATTCAAGCACCGAGCCGGAGAGTGGGTTTTTTCCCCCCAATTTTCCATATTTCGTAACAGAAGCGAAGTTAAAAGCGCGTGAGGGACAGGAGGGAGGGAAAACAGTAGCTGCTGGGCATTAGTGGTAAAGGGAGAGGGAGTGGAGAAAGGAGGTGGAACAAGGGGAAATAAAAGGCGTTAAAAGGAGAGCGAGGGTTTGGGGGGGGGTTGCACTAGCAGTTCCAAGTGAGAGACGAAGAGGAATGTTGGATGGCCATATACAGAGCAGAACGAGAAAGAAGAGAGGCAGCAGCAATAGAGGCGAGAATCTAAAAGCAATATTTGGTTGCAAATCTTCAGACTGTGCAGTCATCCAAGAAAAAAACGCCCACTCTTGAAATCTCAGAGCGAAGGAGCGAAGGAGAGTTAAAGGGAGAAGAAATAGATGTGTGAAAGACGGATATAGTGAGAGATGGAGACCTTAGATTCCTTCTAGATTACTCTGACTTTAATAATCCTGCAATTAAAGGCACCGACTTAGACGCTTTGACACCTTGTCTCTTGTTTTTTTTAATATCTGGATGTTTAACACATGAGATGAGGTGTTGATAAGACTCAGAGGTGTTGAAAGATGAGAAGGCAGCTGGGCATGTATACACACACACACACACACACACACACACACAAATCAGACATGTACACACACATACAGACGTGCACACTCGCTGCCTTTCTCTCCATCAGCCTAAAGAATTCCTCACGTTTGCTTTGTTTGGACTTTGGAGTGAGGGGGCTGCTCCGTATCGCAGCCCCCCTGCCTCCACCTTTGTGCAGGTATGCCTTTATCTAAAAACCATACGTTGACGTCTGTTTATCTAGAGAGAAGACGTGTTTAAATGCGGCCTGCTGTTATCATACGCACGATAAATTGGATTTATTGGTGGATTATTAGCGCTTGAGTGATACAATGGTGGAAAAATGAAATGTGAAACCTCAAGTGGCCCCAGTAAAAAAAAACTGCAGGAGCAACCTGCTGAACACATGGGTACGTTTACGAGTCTGACACTGACACATGCTCAATCAAGCCTGAACAATACAGGTTTTGTGGGCTGGATGTGCAGAAACGCAGAATATGAGGAACGCAAAAGGCAAATTTAAGCATGTGATGTGCTGTGGAAGATCAAAGCTTCTCTTAAATACCATTCGTTATCCTTAATTACATTTTAATTACTCATAATTGCCCATAAATTGTGCAGCATGTTCTCTGTCTGTGGGTGTTGGCTGTGTTGATGGCTGGGATGTAACAATATCAAAAATTCGGGTACAGTAATTGCATTTGTGATATGTTTAGCAGGAATTGTCATTTTTGCATTACACTTTTCATTTTACTGAAAAATTTTTTTTTTGTGATGATGTGATATTTGTCAAGGTTTGTACCAAACAAACATGTTTTCTTTCATCTGGAGAACAAGATGTTTAGAGCGGGGAATTTCTGCAGCACTACATTTTTCCTTTTTCAAAAAAATTTGATTTTGTTCTGGTTCTGCGATTTGGATATTGCACTTTTCCATATTGCAATTTCGGTAATATTGCAATTAATGATGCAGCCCTAATATAAAGTCCATTATACGATATTTATTGTGATACTGAAAAACAAAGAAAAAGGATGACTTGAAAAAAAATCCCTTAAAAACAGTGTGTTTTTTGTGATCAATTTTGTGTATTTTGTGTACAGCTTTTCATATAAAATTAGTTTTTCTCTTAGTCTAAAAAAATACATTATATATTGGGGGTCTCTCACATTGAAGCAACACAAAAAAAATGCAGTTTGATGACATTGTGAAGTAGCATGGGATCATGGGAATTGTTTCCTTTACTGTTAAACAATCACTATAGCCGATCAAATTTTATCTGACATGGTCCAAGCAGAAATTGTGTTCATGGACAAGGCAATAATAAAGTTTTATTCACACAACCTCCTTTGTCACTATGTATCCTGTGTTTTCTCAGAAGTTACAACTAGCTAGCAACAGCTAGCAGGAAACACACCATTACCTTGAATAAATATGTATTTCTCTGTGTTTATTACTTGAAACATTTGGGATAATGTAAGTACACAACTTAACAAAATATATATCACATGTCTAGCATTTTGAGACATTTTAATGCAGAAATGTTATTTTATTTTATATTGTATATGATATATTGTTACAAGCCATATAAAAGACTAGTTTAGTTTAGTTCTTGATCCTTAATTATATTTTAATTACTCATGATTACCCATAAATTGGGCAGCATGTAGCTTCTCTCTCTGTGGGCTGTGGGGATGGTAAGCTCTTTATTATACAAGCATGACACTAATAACATCAAGTGCACTTATAAAAAGCTCAATTACTGTAAGCTATGTGGGTTCAGTCTCATCAGGCCTCTATTAATGGAAATAGCTCAGTGACAGCATCTCACTCACTACTATGTTAACACAGTCATAAAGATCTGCTCCCACTGACAGACTCTGTGGTGTCACCACCACCAAGTTTAGCCCATAGTCAGACACTTCATGGTCATGAGCTTTACCGCAGGGCGTGAAGGCACCGCTGTGATAACGTCTGATAACATTTGTTATCAAACTGACGATCCGGAGTCACTGATCACGACTGATAACCATTAGAGATGTATACGATTTGTAAAAACAGCATATAAACTCACTGGGGAGCGTCTCAGTCTTAGTCAACTCAATATTAGTGTGAGATCACTTTATTGCATTTTAGTTTAGATTGTGAACTGTAGATCAGGGCTGTCTCTCATGGCATGACAGGCACAATATGCAGAATTTCTAAACACCAGACATACAGACAATTGATGATCATCATCAAATATTGACTATTTGAGTTGGTGAAGTGTCCCAAAAACAGCAAAACAATGAGAAAATAAGAAATTAAAGGCAGATGGCTGTAAGTGATGACTGAGGAGGGTTATTGTTATAAGTCTACATATTGTTTTTTGGGAAAATCACTCATATTATACCTTTAATGAATGAAATAATAATTACAATTCAACTATTTCTCAGTTGATCTAAAGACTGCTTTGTCCTTCTCTTGGAACCCCCTGCCAAGAGATTTCATCAGCAGACAATAATGTGGGAATTCAAGCCTTTTTTCGAGTGTTATATGGGGAGCACCTGTCCTGAAGCCTGCCACAGAGGGCATGGGTGGTCCCTTCCACTCCCCACCCCCCCAAATTTGGGAACCACGGCCCCAGGCTGTGGGATTTCATCAACTCATAATTCTACAGTTGGAGTCAAGCCATTTGAAGGAGAACACACTGGTGTAATATCAACCCCACCCTGATCCACCCTGAGCCCAGACAGTCCCTCCACCTTCAGCAGCAGCATCAGCTTTTGTTGGCATTTTATATTATATAACTCAAAAGTTGTGTAAAGACTGAGAGGATATTTGGTCATTGTGTGGATTTCTTATATTAGTCAATAAGATTTAAGAAAATAAAGTGAACATTGGCTATGTTGAATTTAATTTTATTACTTTTTGTTTTGTTTTACTCTTTCAGTCATGGCCTTCAAATCGATTTCTGGCACTAGTTCACAATCATAAATACATTTTCCACTCGATCAGCGGTGTCCATATATCCATCTCTGAAGTTTCTTACCTCCTTCAGGTGCGGGGTTCTGTGCAGCCGCCTGCCGCAGGAGGAGCAGACACAGCAGCATCCATGTCAAACACATGTGGTTCTCCATCACAATGGTTATTATTAGTTAGTTCCTCCGAAGAAATTTAATAACACAAGTGTTCTGAGGTTCTGGAGTCAACCATATATCCACCACAGCCCGGAGGAGCGCACTCCCAGCCACTCAGTAAATCATAGTCAGAAGCATAATTTATGAGTCACGTCCAGCCCGGCTTTTATTTTGTTTCTTATCTTTCTTCTTCGTTGAACATGTCGCTAACTGCTGGAGACGCAGGAAGTTAAACTTGAACTAAACTCAAACTTCAGTCCGTGTGCGTAAAGTCTGCAGGACGCTCCGAGGCAATGCAACTGCGTCTCGCTCGCGCTCAGGACACCAATATCAAGCACGCGACAAGTAAATACAAGATTTCCGGACAAAACTTTCAAAATAAAACCTTAGGAAAACGCATTGTCAGTGTGGGCAAACAGTGTAACCAATTTAGATTTTATAGTATTTGTGCGATAGTTATGATTATGGAAAGATGTCATTTTGGTCAGACCAATGGTTTTAGTCATTGGTGGAATAAAACTTTTAGTAGCCTGAGTAAATAAGTTAAAAAAAAATACACCACTGTAAAAATACTGCATCCCAAACAAATTTACTTTTTTTTTTCTTTTTTTTTTAACTTAAATAAAAGTACCAAATTATCTTAACAGTCCTCTTTAGATTCTTTTAACAGTTATTATTCTTTACAAAATTTAACAATATATTCATAATGCAGAGTGGTCACTTCCAGATTGTTATATCATTATATATCAGTTTTATGATGATTATTAGGCTTTTATTAGTGCATAGCAGGATGTATATGGTGTAGGTTATTTAATGTTGTCTAGGTGGAGCCTATTTTAATTGTTATATATAGTGTTAGCAAGTTCAATCTATAACAATACATTATCATTTATTTTATGCGAAAAAAAAGTAAGTATACTTATTTTTCTAAGTCTTGAAGGTGCTTTGTTTTCTTGTAAACAAAGTTTCTGTGTACATTTAGTTGTACTCACCAAAATGCATCGTGTGCATCGTGTGTGTGAGATTTAGGGGGACTGATTGGCAGAATATGGCAGAAATGGAATACAATATTCATGAGTATGTTTTCATAATCACCACAAAATACAAAATGTTGTGTGTCTGTTGTCTTAGAATGAGGCGTTTATATCTACAGAGGGCACAGGTCCCCTTTATGGAGAGTGGAATAGAAGGCCGAGACGAGCAATATTCAGTTGGTTGCAATATGCGCATCCTCACAGCCGGGCACCACAAAATCTGGCCGTATAACATTTATGCTGAGTGCATTTCCTTCCTCATAAAACTTTTACAAACACATGTTTACTTGCTAATAATCCTCCTCTTCCTGTTTTTTTGCTGAAAAATCTCCTCAGGGCACCTTTAATCTGAAAAATCCAAGTCTAGCTGTCGGATACTATGGTGAAATACAGCAGTGATATAAAGTAGCATAAATTTGAACTCCTCAAGTAAAGTATAAGTACCTCAAATTAAATACCGTATATGAAATCTACAGAACACTACTGTGTTCAGAGTGAGCCAACACAGACATATATGAAAAATGTGATTTTATTTTGAAGGTAAAGTTGCTTTCACTTCCCTCTAACTACTTCTGCCGTGCTTGACACCTCTGACTATTTTGTGTACCTCACTCCTCCCTTCTTTCTCCAGTCTCCCCAGTAACTCAGAATAGTAAATAGGGCTGTGTTCCCCATCTAGGCGTCAACACGTTGGACCTGAGCCACAATTAGATTTAAGACTTCACCTTACAATATTAGCAGGGATATAAATGGGGAACCCCTAAAAACTCACTTTACATTTTTGCTGTCTTTGAAATGGCTCATATACAGATTACTGGAGCATTAGCTAATGCAAAGTTCAGGGATTTACAGATTTTAAAAAAAAGAGCATAAATTAATACATTTGTAAAAAATAAATCTTTGCATAAATACCCACAAGCCCCCTTGATATCTTTTGCACACATGAGAGAAAAGATGAGCTTCTTGAGACTGCGCAAATGAATTTTACCTTTAGATTTAACTTATTTTCTGAATATTTGTCACGGTGAAAACAACCAAGAATTTCAGCTATTCGGGAGATTAAGGAACCTCTGGTTCACCAAGAGAGACCACAAATACTTGCAGCATTCAAACCACTGGGAGTGCATCCTTGAAATTATACAGCACATAGTCCTGGAGTGGAAAAAGGGTCACCAACATGTAGGCTATTTTCTGAGGTCAACCACTCAGCCTTTTAAAATAACATAACGGTTTACATGTAGACAGTGAAGTGTGTGGACAGTTAAGCACAGGCTGAATAGAGTCACATAGGACCTACTGTGTGATTCAACATGGACACTATTGATACTGTGTGTGTGCGTGCGTGCGTGCATGCATGCGTGCGTGTGTGTGTGTGTGTGTGTGTGTGTGTGCCTATAAATGTGCATGTGTGTGAGACAAAAAAAAAAGGAAACAAAGGAGGTAGGAGGGAATGAATAGATGTGAGGGGATGCAAGAATTCAAAGGTCTGGATTCCTCTGTGACGCATCGTGTCCAAATACGTCTATTGTTCCAGTGAGACATTGACAATAAACACACACCCTTCCCAATACACACACCTAGTAACTAAACACTATCATTGCAATGCAGTGATTGTGAGGTATTATGACAGAACCGTATGACCTATATTTCATGGCAATCCTCCATATGTAAATTAAGGAAAAAGAGCACCAAATAATGGACAAAGTACACACCAAGAGATCATATAAGAATGAAGCTTTTCTCATTAAGTTAACATAAATATACCTAACATAACAACATAAGTTTTATTTAATCTATTTAACTAAACCTAAAATTTCTTGTATTTATTTTCAGAACTTAAATATGAGTTCCTCTAACATGAAGTCTTTTGACTTGAAATGATGAGTTTGATGAATGTACTGTAGAGAGTTCAACCAATGCAATAGATTAAGTCTTTAAAGAAACATGATCCACCTATTAGCAGGCTTCCCAGCATGCATTGTTTGAAAGTTAAAACTCTCCCGAGAACTTTCTTTTTTATAGTTTGAAGAAAACATATATGATGGAAAGTTGTTGTGTCTCTAATACTGTTTAAAGGAGAAATCTCTAATTTATTTAATGTAATAAATCATAATATGACCATGATATTTCATCAGAGATTAATTAAGGGAACATGTTAAGTTAAATAGTGTCATCATTGCTGGACGGTGTCCCCCCTTTGGAATTTCTATTCCCATGCCGGGATAAGTGTTTTTGTTTGCCTGTTTGATGTTAATTAGAGTTCATATTAATGCTAAATGCTTGCCGAATGAGTCTGTTTATGATTCCTAACAAATCATTAATAAGGAGTAGATGTTTACAACATTTCACCTGTGCAATATGTTAATGGAGTCCAGAGTCCAGAGTCTGTATTTTCAGAGCAGTGGGCTTTTGTTTTCAGGAAAATGCTCTTAAATTTACATCAACAGACATTTAACAGTTAAAAACAGCTGGTCAACTTACAGTGGAGGACTTGTCCTACTTGTTATTGTCAATTTATGATGCTGCGTTCGTCTTGCAGTGCTCCTGCGCTGCTCCTGCAGTGTTCCTGCTGCCTTCATGAGCTTCCCTCATCTGGGGAGGAGGGGACAGGGGGAAAACAACTTGCTTCAACTGTAGATTGTATATTAAATAGGATTTCAATCTACTTAATATACAGTCTATGGCGCCAACTTGGTCTTTGAACTACAGTACTAGTTTTTGCATGCGCAACTGCAACATATTGCTCTTTTATAAGACGTCACGGTTGTTTGTTTTCACAGTAATGAAAACATTGCAAAATATAATAGAGGTTAGTATTAAATACTTAAATTTTTAAAAATTCATTGGGAGCAGTTTGTCGTATCGTCGATGCTGGAACAAAGTAGCAAAGTAAATGAAGAACTGACTCTTCAAGTTGAGAAAATATAAAAGGAAATGAAATTTGAGAGAGAAATTTGGTTCAACTCAATATCTTCAGCTTATTGAACATGTTTTCTCAAGTGCAACTGAATTAGCATCAAGTTTATTTGAGTAGGAGAGATCATTTGTTTTGATTCATTCTAAAATGACCTCAATTTGTCTTTTCAAAGTCAACTTAAAACTTGAAGTTAGCCCGGACGCTAACATTTTAAAGTGAGAACAACTTGTTTATCTTTGCAGCGCAAGTACAAGATGTGATTATTGCTGGTGTGGATTCTTTGTTAATTTTTACACACAATAAAACCATTGGCAGCCTTGACAATTGAAGTCTGTGTCCGGTTTCTAAAGATTTTTTGTTTTATGCTCTGTGGCTAAAATTGGACTCCAAATGTCTGGGAAGTCAAGTTCCCTGCTGCATCGTGATCCATTTACACCCTGCTGCTACTGCACGACAGACATGCAACATTAATTTCACTGTGGTTTTCGAGCACCTCCCATCCATGGCTGAACAAGTTCTCACACGCACATTTACAGCCCCCGGAGCTCATGGTCAACGACACTGTGTTGTTTGGATATCCCTACAGATGGGAGTTCCTGTGCTAGTGAACTATAAATCTGCTAGATACACACAGTATACCCCCACCTGGAACAACTTGGCACTAGTGTGTGCGAGAGCAATAAATAGCTGAACATGCGTGTGCACAGAGCATGTTCTGAGCGTCTTTTCTTTCATGAGCGTGTGCCCCCACACAAACACATTTCATCATGTCAAGCATTACATGAGTTGTGCAATGACAGATTACGCGCAGCTGACTGATCTGTGTCAAGCGCATGAACTTCAGCTGGAGTTACCATCTGACATTGTGCTGAAATCCACAGACACTGCCAGCTGTTTCCACCCAACAGTCTCATGTCAGCACACCGTCTCCACCACCTCAATCTGTATGTCAGATTGCCTCAAGTATGTCAAGATTATGCAACCTGAACGGCGATCTGTTTCTGCTCATCTTAACATACCATCGTAGTTCTGGTGGGATGACAACTAAAAGTCCTCTGGGAGGGAAAATGTGCAACAGTAAACTTGACCTTTTAGCTCTGGGCAATTCAGCAGCAGATGGAGTAGGAGGGGACGGGTGGGGAGATGAAAACAGTGAGATGTCATCGAGGCAATGGAAGAGTTTACGACATTTTGTTCATCACAACATTGAGGGTGTGATAGCATGGAAATAGAGAAAAACAGCCCATCCTTTGGGAGAGGGTTGAAGCCTGAAACACTCTTAAAGCAGCCTGAGTTACTGCCTCTGTTATACAGTGTCTCGTAACTTTGGCCCATAATAGCAACCTAGTTGTAATTACCCATTAAAATTTTGGCTGCAACACAGGATTTGGCTACGGATTGGAATGCCACTGTCAGTGGTTAACAGAATTCCACGTATCTATATTTGCCAGTGTTTTCCTCCCCTCTGCCAGGCCATGGTATTCGAGGTTTGGTTAACAGCAGACCGTGCTTTTTGTGCTGGTTTGAGGAAAAAAGCAGAAATGTTCGTTCTCTGTGAAAGAAACTGTGCCAGGTTGGATAAACCACCTCAAGTTTGTCCCTTAAGGAAAATATTTCCCTGAGCTAAGCGTTGCATAAAGCCTAAAAGGCTTTCACGACAGTTACCGTCATAGTACAGCAAATGTGCAATTCAGTTACCATGGTTACACTTCACTCACATCATTCTTTAATCCTACTCGACAGCAGTGTCCTGTTACGTCTTTTATCTTGTTACATCTTTTGTGTCGTCTCCGGCTTGCTTCATCTTTTCCGTCATTTACACTCTTTTTGTCTTGTTAAGCCGATTTCTTCTTGTTACGTCTTGTAAAAATCATATTCGTCTTGTTAAACCTTTTTACATTGTCTCCAAGTCTTCTTACGTTGTTTTCATCTTGTATTAAAACTATAAAGTAACAAGCTTGTTTTGAAAATGTTAGGAGTAGAAAGTTCAGATACTTACTTTAAAATGTACTCTCTAACAAGATGTTAGCATCACTCATAGTCTACAGTCTTGATCTTAAATCACCATAAATTCAGTGATTGTCTTATGTTTCACAAAGTATTTAATTTAAGGGAATACTGAAGTGACTAAGGGCAAACACTTAAGAGATTAATTGGTTTTCCCTTACAACATCCAAAAGAAATCCTTGGGATTTTATGCAGCTCATTTTTTCCAAAGGCATCCTTAGATGAGAATTTAAGGAACACTTTAGCCTAAACGGTTTCATGCAACTGAGCACTGTATCATAAAAACAGATAAAAGGATTATGAAGGAGAGGCTTGCTGGACCACCGATCGAGGAGAGAGTGATTTGGGAGAGGAATGAGGGAGATGCAGGTTTGAGAATGATGGAAAAGGGAGATAAATCCAAGGGATGCTGGGTGAAACACAGACAAAATATTTATCAGGATTTACATTTGGACCTCTCAGGCAAGCAGCTCAAACGCAGAGCCAAGGAGCCTCTTTGCCTCCTGCGCAGTGGATTTCGACACTGCACATAAATAAAAGTCATTAAACTAAAAATACCGGCAGGGAAGTCGGGGGGGACTTCCCATCACTGGGATGTGCAGAGGACCAGAAGTGCGCCAAGTGCCCACTGCCTTCCTGAGCAGTGCTGAAACCTCAGGTCCTGCGTCAGTGGTACTTTCCTGCATCCTCTGGTCAGCATCCTGTGTATGTCCACAGTGGGTCTTTTAAGTCATGTGTAAGAATGTATTTCCTCAACTTTTGACTTTCAGATCATTTTGTTTTGTATCCCAAAACCTGGCAGACAGTGACAGCGCCTGAGACACAGAACCTCTGAGTAAAATGTTGGCCTGTTGATATCTCTGTGTTCCAAGAACTCAAGACTAAACTGCATCCGGGAAAATGCTCTATCTTTGCTTCTCCTAAACAAATATGACAAGTTACATTAAACACAAGCAAGCGTCCAGTTCAAGGCAGGATCACGTTTTCACGGAATATGTCAAAGTGTATATTTAAGTTTGGACGGATGCACCCGTGCCTGCTCACTGTCTTGGAGTGAAAGTAGGTACACAGCTCGATCCATCTCGCTAGTTAGAACATCTGTTTTGCAATAATCGACAGTCAGCGAGTCTCCGCACTGGTGAGGCCAACACCCACTGCAAGTTTCCACAGTAAAATGTCACTGCCTCTGGTTCTGCCAAGTTGGGACGATGGAGGTTCTCTCTATAGCTGGCTCGGCTCCTCGCGAGAGGTCTGCTCAGACAATGGGCTCATTGTGTCAAGGTTTGGCAGGGAGACTTCATTTATAGATAGTGGATAAATATACTCATCTTTTTTGGCTCAGTATGAAAACAAACAGAAGTTGGATAACATTTGAAATGATGACTTGGTGGTCAAAATCTTTAATTACACGTACCACCTGAGGTACAGAGTCCTGTGATTTATGAAGAAGCTCGCTGAAAGAACATTTTATGAGTAATTTTAACAGCACAGTAAGGTCTGACTCTGGCGGCATGTGAGAAACTTTACCCCTAATGAGCCCTCTCTGGAAAGACTCAAAAGGTTGTTGCCAAAATGTCTAAATAGAGTAACTGAGAGCTAAGAATTCTGCTTTGTTGACTATAGTTCATCAATATAAAAAAAAGGAAATTCCATTCACAGCCTCGATTTGCCCCCAAGTGCTCTCTTGCACTGTATGAAATGAAGGATTTCCATCCAAAACTACTCAAAGAAACTCTAATGCTCGCAATAAACCGAGAAATACTAAAGTCCCACTTATTCAGAAACCACATGAGAAAGGTCAGTGGCGGTGACTCATCGATGTCAGAGATCTCCGAACGCAGCCTGTGGGAAGGAGGATGGTAGGCTACAGTTGGCTGGATGTATCAGGCGTTTCTCACACACACAGAAAACCACAATCCAGTAACTGTGCTGGAGTGTGTTTGTGTCTGTATTCACATCACAAGGACGCTAATAAATCCTTTCCTTCCTCATGTTCTCTAGCCACATTTCTTTGTTCTTTCTGTTCATTCTTCAATCATCCCTCTTCCGATCTGTTTTTAATAAAGCGGGCCTATCAGTGTCCTGTTTTCACCTTCTTTCCTTCAGCTGGTTCTCCAAAGCATTTTGGCCGCAGTGGATAGCAGCTGGATTCTCCATTCTCTCCTCCCTTTGTGATTCTTATTGCTCCTCACACCCGCTCACTCCCTCCTAGGCCGTCCCAGCTGCCTTCCACCCTTAGTAACACCCCTGTATGCTATACAAACACACCGACACAAGCACGCACACAAGCCCTCACATGTACACTGAGAGTGGCGCACACGCGTGCACTCATATGCGGTATTAATGCACACAACGGCCCGATGCGCAAACACACAAAAGGTAGCTGAAGTCACTTTTGTGGTATGTCTTAAGGTTTAAAGAGGCAGGGATGTGTTGTAATTACAAGTGCATCCGCAGTGGAATCTGTTAGGGCAGGTTGAGTTGGGGGAGGACCTGGCAACCTATCAAAGCTATCAGTGAGGCAAACCACCCCTCGTCCTGTATCAGCTCACACTAAGGAGTGCAGACATAACAAGAGAATATTCACGACTCAAATACTGTTCAAAATCTATAATTCTCTACAATTTAGTGTGACGTATAGCCATCTTTCGAGTTGCACATTCCTGTCAATGCTATAGTAATGTTACCTTCGCTTACAACCTTAGTGATTTTTCATCCTTTTCACAGTTAGCTTGATGCAATAGTATTTACTAGGGGTGTAACAATTGATCTGGACTGAAATATCAATTTAGTGTTCAACAATCGAATATAATCAATGCTAAGTGAAAATACTGATCTATATTGTCATCTTTAAAATATGCCTTTATTTTGAAATTCCCATGGCATGTCTGTGTCACAAACATCTGGAAGAGTCATAAAATTGTCAAATCTTGATTTAGTTGTTTCTTGTGAATTGGCATAAATGTAACTGAATGTGTTAAACTGACACATGATATCATCTGATATTGATTGCAGGTCCCTGAATTGAATCCAGTTGAGATCATATTGTGGCAGGGTTAGATGATATCAAACACTGTATTGTTGTCCAACCAATCAATACAATGTCATATTGTAATGAAACTTGGGATTTACACCCCTAGTTTTTACCATTTGTTTTGCATATAGTGTTTTTTTTTTATGATCACTTCAGGGTCTTAGATAACTGTTAGCAATGTCAGCTTGCTAGCATCGTTGGATTGTTGGAACAGTGCAAAGACGAGCCCAGACATTTTTTTGGTGAATTTTATTTCTAGCTATCTAGTGATCAAAATGCTCACAAACACTGCATACAAAATGAACAGCAAATACTATTAACAATATGTACCAAAAGCTCATCAAAAACATCTCATCTCATCTGTTCACTGCTCCAATAATCACCAAGATGATGATGCTAAATAGCTAGCTAACATTACTAACAATTATCTACGACACTGAGGTGATTATCAAAATGCTCAAAAACATTATACAAACAAAACTGTAAATACTATCAAAAGTGTGTACCAAGCTAACTGTGAAAATTGTAACTGACTTAAGAATGAAAATCACTAAGTTTGTAGGCCAAAGTTACTATAGCGTTGACTGGAAGTAAACTTAGGTGCCGTTTTTAACACGGATATACTGTACATCGCACCCAATGTGCGAAATATCAAGCAGCCATTGGGGGTCCCTCCTATCCAGTGTTATGCTGAAAAAGACTCAATAGGCAATACACAAGATTTGAGTCTGTATTTTTAACCAAGTGTAACTATGATATCAACTACACAACATTTGGTTTGCAGAACATTTGGAACGGCACCACCTGTGAAAGAAGGCCTCACTAGAGACAACCAGGTATTCAGTGGCAATGTAAGTGGAAACCCCACAATAATATTTTTTGTATTTATGTGTGTGAATAAATGTTACACAAATCTGGATAATGAATACTGGACATAGTACGACTTTAAAGAGACATTTTAATGAAGAAATGCAAGTGACAAATAGTTTTTTAAAAGATTTTCCAGAGATCCCCAAAAAGTTGTTGAGGCTTTCAGAGGGTCTCACTTTCATCAAGGCGTCCAAGACCCCCTGTATTTTCACACAGCGGTCACTATGCATTTGCACTATATTGTGCAAGCGGAGAATCTCCCCGGATAAATCTGAGTCTTGATATTTGAGCTGCAGACGTCTAAGGACAGGATTAACAGAGAGGTCGAAACTCTCTAGCACAAACTTTTACTCAAACACCGGACCAGGTGTGATGAACGTCCCACCATCCTTTAATGACAGACAGATGACAGCCTTTCTGTCCGGCCCAACCTGCCTGTTAACACAATCACCTGCCTGCCCACTTGAGTCTGTGCCTTTCACTTCAAGGCACGTTCTGCACACGCTCAACGTTTCAGCCGCTCTCTGTTATCTGTTTCCTACTTCCTGCTCTTTCTTTTTTTTACAGTATAGCACACATAACACGCCCTCTGAAGTGCCCCACAGGTCATTCAGTCCAGTCTGTCTTGGTTTCACTCAGCTTCCCCTCCTGTCGAGTGTCACGGTGACAGAAAGGAGAAGAAACCTGACATTGTCTGTTAAGTGATATGGTATGGGGGAGACGGAGGGGTGCTATGTTTGAACTTGTCTGGAGTCAGCCATGGCTGTCTGCCTGTCTGTTTTCCAATGAGTAATCCATTGTAAGACTGAGCACACACACGCACGCAAACTCACACACTGGTAGTTTGTGTGACATAGCTCAAGTACAAGAAGGAAGAAGAGTTTTAGCCTGAGGGAGATCGATGGGTGATGTATGAGAGGAGGAGACTGCTGGTTAGGTTAAAGAGTTTGTCTTCTTTTGGGAAAACTGCTGAAGCTTCTGTGGTTAAAAACAGTATCAATATTGGCTGTGAGCCAGTAATGAATACCTAAAATTGTCAAAGCTTCACACACAAACCCCAGTTTCTTTTTATTAGCCATGCTAGCAGCGTAGCCCTGGGGATGGCAACATCAGTCTGTCTAATAGTGTTCATGTTAATTAAGGAATTGATTTATACATCATTTCATAGTTTGTAAAGATGCTATTAACATGGTTAATACAGCAATAAGCATTAACTAATGGTTAATTAGTAAAAAACAGAGATTTACAGGAGTGGTCAGGGGATGATTGAAACTGGGATACAGTGATTTGTAACTTGAATGTGAGCCAGGGGTGTAAACATGGAAGGACCAATGGCCCTTTTCCCTAATTCCCAGTCTGGCGTCCTTTCTTGGACCACATCCATCTTTGAACTCTGGCTTTGTTTTGATCTCAACTACACACTCGTGAAGTTTCATGACTGCATCTTGCACTGCTGTGATGCTATCATGGCGACAAAATCTGTCCGTAGACCGATGTATAAATATCTACTCAAAACCACTTCAGTGGTAGTCCCCCGCTACAGTAGGTGTCTGCAGGAGCACATTTTGACATGATGACACTTTCACATACACACCCACACACAGACAGGCTCACAAGATGAAAACAATACCGCTCATGCTGTTGTGACTGGTAATAACATTTCTATGTAAAAACATTCTTTACGTGGGAGCTTCTGCAACAAACATTTGGTGAATCAAAGCGAATCAAAGCGACAGACTATCATCTAACACTGTGAATTAAGGATTTATTTCGACCAAAAACCACATTTGGGGAAAGAGAATGTTTCACATTTTTGCTTTAAAAAAATACAGAAACAATTAATTGATTATGAAAATAGTTGAAGATCTTTTTTTCCCTTCACCTTATTCATTAACCTATTAATTGTTGCAGCTCTAAACACAAGTAAATACTTGTAAAGTGTAATAAAGTATTTCAAGACACCTTACATTGTGGAAACTGATGCCACAGGCGATGCACTTGTAACAGTAGACATGTACATGATGTTAAGCACAGGTGTACAAATAGCCTTGATTTCATCCAAGGTACAGCAGGAGTTTTCTTTGTATTATCTTTTCTTTAACTGCTTTCCAACACTCAGTATTTTCAAAATCAGACTGGGATTTTATTTTTTTTGTCCCTGGTTACAAGTCTAGACAAGACTGTAAGTCTGTAAGTAGAGAACTTCAACAATTCTTCACTTATAATGCCTCTTATCTGTACATTATCAATAATTAGCTGTATATGTTGTTCTTGTGCACTATTGCAAATCATTTTCAATCAAACTGTGGCTTTGCTACATATAAAGTCTTGTTTATGACACACTCGAGGCTGTTCAGTGGAGTGTATAAACAGGATGCCTTTCAGAGACAAATACAGCACACGTAGGTTTGGAGATTCCTCTGTGACAAAGCCAGGATATTATTTAGTACCCACTCTGCACTAACAGATCCTCCTCATGAAGACCCGGTGGAAGCCCAATCCGTCCTTGCACACTTTTCCGGCGTTTGCCGTGCCCTCTTGTCATTGTGCAGCATTCAGACTGGAAAACATGAAGGGAGATGTGACCGGTGCCAAGTATATACAGTAAGTAAACTGGAGCTGATGAAGCAGACGGGAAGGGAGTGGGAGAGGAGAGGGGAGGAAGGAGCCAAACCTTCTGAAAATACCCAAGAAAAAGTCAGAGATCAACAGAACAGCGATGAGAGAGTGTGTGTGTGAAAATGTGATGTTTCATAAAACAAAGAGTTCTGGATAAAAACAGAGCATGATAAAATGATACCACAGAGATAAACATACAGGCTGGAACACACTGGGTTTTGATTAAAGAATCATTAACATGCATTTAATCACGATGTTAAAATGCACTTAACCCTCATTCTGACCCTAATCACATTATCAGATATCACTGATTATATATTTAAACATATACTATACTATGCTACAATATACCATACTTATTGTACTATACAGTACTGTACTGCAACACACATTTTATACTATATCATACTGTACTATACTATATTTTACTATACTATGCTGTGTGATATCAAATGATATCACAGTACACACTGTGTACTACTTTACTATAGTATAATGTATTTTACTGTAATTCACTAGACCTCACTAGACTACACTAAACATACTGTACCACACACTTAACTATATTTACTATGCTATATAATATTAATCTATATCAATCAGAAGGGTCAAATTATTGGCCTGTATCAAGCAAAGAAAACAACTAAGGAGACTGATGAAACTACTAAAATTAGGTTAAGAACTGTTCAACACATTATTAAAACCTGGAAGGATGGTGGTGAACCATCGTCTTCCAGGAAGATGTGGTCAGAATGGAAATCTTGAATGATTGTGATCAGAGATCACTTCAATGTTTGGTGAAATCAAATCGTAAAAAATCAACAGTAGAACTCACAGCTTTGTTTAATAGTGACAGTAAGAGAATTTCCACTCGCACAATGTGAAGAGAACTCAAGGGGCTAAACAGCTGTGTAGCCTTAAGAAAACCACTTATCAGTGAAGCTAATCGGAAAAAAAGGCTTCAGTTTGCTAGGAAGCATAAAGATTGGACTGTGGAGCGATGGAAAAAGGTCATGTGGTCTGATGAGTCCAAGTTTACCCCGTGTCAGAGTGATGGGGGCATCAGGATAAGAACAGAGGTGGATGAAGTGATGCACCCATCATGCCTAGTGCCTACCGTACAAGCCTGTGGGGGCAGTGTTCTGATCTGAAGTTGCTTCAGTTGCTCAGGTCAAGATTCAGCAACAGTATGTGCCCAAAAAATGAGGTCAGCTCACTTCCAGAATATACTGAATGAGCAGGTTTTTTCCATCAATGGATTTCCTCTTCCCTGATGGCACGGGCTTATTCCAAGGTGACAATGCCAGGACTCATCGGGCTCTAATTGTGAGAGAGTGGTTCAGGGAGCATGAGACATCATTTTCACACATGGATTGGCCACCACAGAGTCCAGACCTTAACCCCATTGAGAGTCTTTGGGATGTGCTGGAGAAGACTTTATGCTGTGGTTCTGCTCTCCCATCATCAATACAAGATCTTGGCAAAAAATTAATTCAGCTCTAGACTGAAATAAATGTTGTGACACTGCATAAGCTTATTGAAATGATGCCATGCTGAATGTGTGCTGTAATCAAAGCTACAAGCGGTCCAATGAAATATTACAGTGTGTGACTTTTTTTTTGGCCACGCAGCGTATATTATATTATCGTATTCTACTCTACTTATATCATACTACACGTACTGTACTGTACTATACTGTACTGTACCATAAAATGCAATATAATACAACACTATACTATATAGTTGGGTACTGTATGAATCATAGCTCATATCTCCCTTGTACATAAAGAAGCTCACTCCAGACTCCCATTAAACCCCAGTCACTCCAGATACACTGCCCTTGGTCTATTGTCTGTGTCTCTTGCTGTTCTCTCTTCATGCTTGTGACCCTGCTGCCAGAAAAATCAATTTATGAACCAAACACCATTGAACAATGCCGTTTTCTGTTGCGTTCTGAGCCATTGGCAACATCTAATCAAATAATTCCAGTTTGCTTCCATCAGTGTCCTTGAGTGAAGCTGCTGAGTGGTTGGCAGGCAACAGTAGTCATTCTGATGTAGGCTACTGTCTCCAGTACAGCTGTCTCCCAGCATCTGAGCTCTTTTTTTTTCTCATGGCAAACAGTCTTAGATGGACCTTGGAACAACTCTGAACACATAAAAAAAAGAATATTATTGCTTTACTATTCAACATAACGGGGAATTTTGCCACATTTCAGAATAATTTAAATAATGAATAATAAGTCATTTAGCTAATTGAAGTGACCAACAATAACAAATGCTATAATCAGGGTTGTGTAGGCAGAACTGCAGAAAATGATATGAGGCGAGAAAATAAAATGTTACACTCACACCTACTGGCCAGTAGTTGTACTAGCTCTGATTTTAGACCTTGTGAAAGATCTAACTGGTTATTTCCTCCTCTCTGTAGAGCTAATCGGTGAAACCAGCATCTGGAATCTTTGGATTATCCTCCTGTGGCCATTAACCGCATACTCCAGACCCAGAGATGTATGATTCATAAACTTGGTATCAATTTATCAAACAAAATCGTACCTAAATGTTTCACTCCATTGCCCTGCTCTCGGCGTACGTGGAAGTTACGTCACGCGAAAGTTGCTAATAGATGATGCTTTCACGTCCAGTTGAAAATATTAACATTAATTTCTGAACCACCACGTAAATAACTGTAAATAACGTTTTTTTAAAATCGTGATATAGGAAGCGGCGTTTTAGAAGCCGTCATATTATTTAGTGGTAATGGCGAAATATACAGCAGGTTTCCCAAAGTAAATCATACCAGCAAACGTGTTTTTTTCAATCCAGCACACAGTATCTCTGGGTGGATTGATAATTAATATTAAAACGTCCACGAGAAATGATTTTGTTGCATTAGTGAGTTAGCCTATAACAGTTTAGTTTTGTTTTTGTTTTTCATCAGGTTTTATTTTTATTTTTTAATTTTTGGTTTCAGTTGAGTTTAGTTTCGGCTACTGTCCAGGGTGGATATTTTATTAGTTTCAGAATTAATTATATTTTTTAATTTTTATAATAATATGGGCTTAGGCCTATATGTCAGGGGCAAGATTTAATAAGCTCAGCAACCCCAGTAAAAAAAAACAAACCACTTGCCTCATGCTTTTGTTGTTTTGAGAAGTCTAAATCTAAAGACGTTTCCTATACATTTTTTAAGTTAGTTTTGCAATATCGTTTTTGTTCGTTTCTGTTTTTTCTAACGTTAAGTGCAGTTTTTTTTCAGTTAACTAAAATATTTTTACACCTAGTTTTAATTTTTAGTTTAGTTTTAGTTATCTATAATAACCTTAATTGGTATTTTTGTGAATATTTACTATCGGAAGCGTTTGAACGCTTGCATGTCGTATTAACTTGTAATGTTCAGATGTCAGAGCTCAGGATGAACACGTGAAGGCAACAAAAGTTCAGTCTGCAGAGTTGTGTCATCTGTGATCATGGAGGAAAAACGGAACAGTACGGACAACAGTTTTGCTCCAGGTACCATATAAAGTTTGTTTCTTACTGTCCCGAGTGTGGTATTAGTATAAGTTAATAAACTGACGACGGTAGGAAAAGTTAGCATTGACCCGTTTGCTAATAACCGCTTTAAGGCAGCACGGCCAGTTTCAGCAGGCTGTATATAAGTTAGCCGCTAACACAAGTGTTGTCTATTGTTGACAATTATTTCACTAATTTTACTGGCTTTATTTTAAGTTCTAAGTAAGAATAATGTAGAAAACCATATGGGTCGCACGCATTTTAGCTGCTACTGTACGTTGAATTCAGGTCAGTTCATTAGAGACATGATGAGATTAGCAGCAAGTTTGACTTCATGTAACCCAGTTTCTTGCAGCTATTTGCAAGACTAGAACGACACGTCAAACCAAACTACGTTCAGAAATCGTCCAGTTTAATGCAACATTTCCCATTGGTCATATTAACATATCTTATGGATTATTACATAAAACCTCATATCAATCAGTGGGGTCTGCTTGTGAATTCGGCATTCACCATTTAAAATATAATGGCAACAAAACATAGGTTTTTACTTATGATGAATGTGTCTTTAACATGTCTCTATCTGTCATTTATATTTGCTTTCCTCCATGATGTGTCTGAATCAAACTGCTACCTTAAAGTTAATAATTAAGCTTTGTCCATGTATCACCTTAGACCCAGGGGGAGCAGAAACAACACAAGGTGTCCCACGTGACCAGAGCCCAGAGGCAATTATCAGCAGACAGCTGACTGAACAGAGCCGCTTTGCTTATGCTGCCCTGTGTGGTGTCTCTCTGGGCCAGTTGTTTACTGGACCTGAAAACAGGTAACAGAGCCATGAAGGATAATGTCATCATGGCATTCTGTGTGTGTTCTTCCTCTTCATATCAGTGTCGTCAGTGTTCAGGAGTACTTGCTTTAGTTTTTTCCTCTTATTCCACCAAATATATCATTTAAAAGAGAAGTGACTGATGGCTGATAAGATAAGAATATTTGGTCAGTGTGATAAACTACCAGACATACAGTATTTCAACAAACACCGTATAGAGGGGACACTGGTACTGAATACACCTTTTCTAGATTCAGTATCAGGTTTATTGCCAAGGTTTACTCTTCTTCTTTTAAGAAAGATAATAAGCAAGTACTTCATGTCCAGAAGCACAAATATAAAATATAAAACTGACAAGAATATGTATGATATGTTCTTTGAGTGAAAAGGCTGTGCAGTTTTGTGCAGGAATGTGCACAAGTTCACTGAACGCAGTATAAAAATATTTGAAATGTGCAAGATAGTAATCCAAAAAAGATCTAGTCCAAAAAGAATGTGTGTAAAGTAACACACTGACAGATGGCGTAGACGTGTTAATGTAACGTGTTGCGTCTATGGGGTCAGGGTCATCAGGGTCAGTGGGGGTCTCTGTCCTTACTGATGAGGCCAGCTGCAGGCGGGAAGTAATTGTTCTTGTAGCGTGAGGTTTTGGTCCTGATGGACTGCAGCCACCTGCAGGACAGTGTTGCGAAAAGTTTGTGTCCGGTGTTGGTCTAGGCTCTCCTTAATGGCTGTGTTTACATGTGCGTGTGTATTGTGGTTTTCTTAGTCTTAGCCTTATGATAATATAATAACAAGCTTTATTCATATAGCAACATTCAAAACACCGTGACAAAGTGCTGCATAATAAAAACAGAACACAAAAGAAAAAGATCTAAAAGACATAAAAACTAAACACATTATCAACACACAGAGAGTAGAACTACAGAATCAATAAAAAGCCATTAAAAAAAAGTAGGCTTTTAAAAGTGAATTAAAAGAGGGGTCAGAGTTTGCCATTCTGATCTCCTCAGGCAGGTTCTATCTGTATGTACAATCTCGGTCTTCGAACAGCGACTTGACAGCTGACTCTTGAAATGTAACGGAGGTGATGAAAACAGGATTGAACCACTAATTTGACATGTTTGTCTAAACTGAGGTTATGATCGAAAATGATATGGAGATTTCTGCAGTTCTTGCACATGCAGTTGTGAGAGTGACTCTTACTTAGTTTTAAAGAACTCTCGACATCTAGAAATTTTCAAAGCTTTAATTTAGAATTTTGAAAAAGAAAACAGTGATCAGCAACTGAATTGTTATTTGACAAGAGAAGATGAGCTGTTTGTGTGTTTCTTAGTGTGTTTAGGGAGCAGTATCTGCAGGGTCTGGTCCGCTGGCTGGACCTGGATGACTCCGTGATGCCGGTCATGGGGGCTTTCCTGTCAGGCCTGGGCTTCGAGGGCTCAGACACCTTCCTCTCCATCCTACAGGCCGAACCACTGCTGGCTGCTGGAGCCACCCCCATCATACAGGTATTTGTTACTCTGATAGAATTTGCAGAAATGGATTGTACTAAAACTTAGAGCAAGTAAAAAACATGTTTTACAGTGTTTTGAACAGTAATTCAACTGTAATTGTGTCTGTATTTCTACAAACACACCTGTTACAACCAGCTTTCTCTTTGTATTAAAGGATCTGGTGTCTTTTTCGGTCAAAGACGGTGAGAATCCTTTGATGAGTTAATGACTATCTTCTTTAAGTCGGTGTTAATTCCTGTAAGCTCGTTGCTTAATATAACTTTCATGATCTGACATGTGCTCAGGCCAGTATGATGCCAGAGCGAGGGTTCTCATCCGTCACATCAGCTGTCTGCTGCGAGTCCTGCCACAGCAGCTGGAGCAGTTTGAGGAAACACTGGGAGAGAAGCTGAGGGAAGCGGGAGAGGAGAGCGAGTGAGTCATGGTCATGTGATAGGAAAATAGGATGGATGATAGATGGTGAATAGTCAGTAGCTATGTTTGCATGGTGCCTTTTACACTACTCATAAATGAAAATTTCATTTAGTCTAAAAGAGGTGTTATAAACTTTCACTTTTAGTTAATTTAAAATACTGGTAATATGATCTGACTCAGCTTTTCTCTTTTTCTGAATCTTGTGTGTGTGACCGTTTAAACAACACAAACACTGTGCGTGATAGTCACACTTGTTTCCATAATAACAGCGTGAACACAATAGTTCTGTGGCATAAACAAGCAGCTTATTGTTTTCGGGCTGTCTGATCATAAATGCACCCAAAGAGTCGTTTGACATTTTAGAGACAATGAACGTTTCAACAAACACACATGATCTGTCTGGCATTTCCATCAGAGAGGAGTCCTCCCGGCGGCAGCGGAGAGAAAGAGGGCGAAAATTACGACGCTACCTCCTCATTGGACTAGCCACTGTGGGCGGAGGAACTGTGATCGGTGATTATTGCTCCATGGAGTTCTTTTAGGAACTTTAGATTCCCATTTAAAAACATCTAGTGTCTTATGTGGATGCAAAGACCTCAACTGTTAACGTTATCAACTGACAATTAAATCTCGTTCTTGAGTGTTAAAGGGTAATTACAGTATTTTTAAACCTGGGCCCTATTTTTACATATTAATGACTAATATAATATAATAGGTACAAAAAGTTTTAGAATTGTTTGAGTAGATAGCTTCAAAGTGCAGCCATGAAACAGCTGCAGTGGCTGCAACATAATCCTTGGGGGCAAATGTGCCTGTCAAAGTACGTCCACTTTTAGGGTGCTTATTTTTGCCGCTGGCAGGCTCAGATTGTTGTTCTACACAAAAAGATCAATATAGAGATAGACGTTTTTGTTTAAGCAGAAATACCCATTATGTCACTGTCCTCAAAGCCACCAAACTCCACAGACAAAAATGGTAATTTTACCTTGCTGTTAGTTTTTGTTATTGTGTAACTTAGGTGTTTATAAGATGTTAAATATGTATTTTGTCGGGCATGTTTGCCTCCAAGGATTGTGTTGCAGCCATCCCAGCTTACAGAGGCAATCTACTGGATCAGTTCTAAAACTTTTTGTAACTATTAGTTATTCATACCCCTTAATATGTAAAAACTGGGCCTAGGCTTAAAAACACTGGAATTACCCTTTAATACTGTCAGAATAATTCATGAAAATTGCATTTTTCATCAGTTCACCATATGTAGGTTAAACTTTCTCTAAACTACTTCACCTTATTGGTACCAGTACTGACTTGCTTCATTTCTGTACTGACTATCTTCTTTGTACTTTTGCCAGGCGTGACGGGTGGGCTGGCAGCCCCCTTGGTTGCCGCAGGGGCCGGTGCTGTGCTGGGGGCTGGAGGGGCTGCTGCCCTGGGCTCAGCCGCCGGCATCGCAATCATGGCCTCCCTGTTTGGAGCAGCGGGAGCTGGATTGACTGGTAAGAGTGCTGGATGGCACGTGACCGTATGCAGACAGAAGTTTAGAATTTGGACTGATAGATACACATCTGTAGCTTTTCTCATCTTCCACATGGTTTATGCTCCTCTTTACTTTCATACACCACCTCTCCAGGGTATAAGATGAATAAGTGTGTCGGTGCGATAGAGGAATTTCAGTTCTTGCCACTGAACTCTGGGAAGCATCTTCACCTAACCATCGCAGTCACGGGCTGGCTCTGCAGTGGTAAATACAGTAAGTATGGCTTCTACTGTCTCACTACAAAAGCACACATTATCTACTAATCAGGTGTGGGTGATTTTCTGTATAATGTATTGAGAACATTTTCATCGATAAAAGGACCAGATAGGACTGTCTGTTTGTGCCATAATCTTTTGGACTTGTGCAGTGTGTGTGATGAATTCAGGGCAAATAATTTTACCTTTCAGCAGCTGTCTTTACTATGGCAAGTAAGCCTACATAGTGCAGTTTACAGAACACTGAATAAATTACAGTCCTGTTCAGTTTTTTTTAACCAGTTCGAGAGGAGGATCAGTGCCAGGGGCTGTCATGTCCACATGCTCATGGGAAACAAAATCCACCAAACATTAGATAAACAAACATAGCCAGCCTTACACATATACTGGGTTTTTTAGATTTAAAAAAAAAATCATTATCTCCTTGTTCTTGTCAGGTTCCATGGGAGGTTTAGGGGCTCTGCTAAATTGTTTCCACTGTGCATTAAATAAAAACTAGAGAATGCTATTTGTTAAGAAATAGTTGGGGGGGATTGTCAGCTGTTCAAAAGCTGACCTGTATTACTTGATGAACAGGTGGGAGCTAAACTGCATTGCTGACTTAACTTTGTGTGAAGGAGCAGCTAAAGGAGTATAAAGAGAGCGATGAAGGGGCCAAAATTTAGTGTAAGCAATGAAAGGTGTTGAAATGACAGCTATAGTGTAAAGGCTTGAATGAGCATTAGTGTATGAAGGAGTTTAGGTGTCACTTAAAGGCACAGTGTGTAAGATTTATGGGGATATATTGGCAAAAATGGAATAAAATATACATAAGTATGTTTTCATTAATGTATAATTACCTGAAAATAAGAAAAGGTGTGTTTTTGTGACGTTAGATCTACAGAGAGAGCAGATCCTCTTCAGTGGAATCTGCCGTGTTGAACCACCATGTTTATACAGTACCCCAGAATGGACAAACCAAGTACTTGGTCTAGAGAGGGCCTTTTTCATTTGCATAGGTTCTCTGTAGGTTCTCCTGCATTCTTTGAAGGGGTGGGTGAGACAGTTTTGAGATCAATCTGCAACCTCACTAGGAAAAAAGTCAATGAGATTTTTATTTTGAAAATCTTTAGCGCTCATTCAGCCTACAGAAAGCTCCTGTAACTTCCTGTTATTCAGAAAATCCTACTCTAGTCCCTTCTTGTAAGCTCTTGTTTTTGTTTGGGGGCTTTTATTTTGAAAATCCTACTTCAAACCACCCTCATTAAGCTCTGGTTACTATCTTTAGGCTTTTAGTTTGAAAATCCAGAGGGGGAAAACATTCAATACTTCTAAAAGTAGAAGATACAAACAGTAAAAGTCATTTCCGATAATGTCCTCAATGAGCTGTTTGTTTGAATGGAGATGAAGTAGTTAAAGCAGGTGCCAAAAAACGTGGAAGAATAAGAGTGAAGAGAAACCGAAAACAACACAGATGGGATTTCTGGGCAACAGCAATCCCTTGATTTAAGAAAAACATTAGGTGACTAAAAATTATAGTAAGACTGAGCAAAATGGGGCTCATAATGTTCTAAAACTACACCAGTTGAGTGTCCACCTGAGATTATTCCAGCAATCCACTTAAGTTTTGGTTTTACATAAATTCATGCAGCTCTCTTTCCCTACTTAAAAAAAAAAACACTTTTGCACAAGCCTAGTACCTACTTCACACACAATAGCTAAAAACACTTCACTTCCAAGTGCTGCTTCGTTGTTTCCTCACATAAAAAAAAAAACACAAATACTGTCTTCCAGGTTCGTTCCAGGCCCCGTGGTGCAGCCTGGGCGAGTGCGGGGAACAGTACTGCCTGGTGTGGGAGTCACGTTTCCTCAGGGATCTGGGCTCAGCCATGGCCTCTCTGTTGGATGGGCTGGTCAGCATCGTGGCCCAGGAAGCGCTCAAATACACAGTGCTCTCAGGTGGGAGGACGGTCCTGCAGGAAACACTCAGTCGATTCAGTGTATCTGGACTTGGAAGCAGGATTGTTTTGCTTGTGGTGAAAAAGTTTCTGTTCTGACCTTCACACTTGAGATGAGTGATACGGGTTGTAAAAAGTCAGTCCTGTTGCTGCTCTGAGTCAATTTCTGTTATAAAATGTCTTATCTAACCACAGTCCTTGCTTGATAATACTGCACTGATGTCTTTTACATCATCACATTGTCCAGGCATTGTGGCGGCTCTGACATGGCCTGCGTCTCTACTGGCAGCAGCCAGCGTCATCGACAACCCCTGGTGTGTTTGTCTGAACCGCTCAGCTGAGGTGGGGAAACATCTGGCACAGGTTTTGAGAAGCAGACAGCAGGTATCGTACCACCTCTTACCTCTGTCAAGACACATTTTACCATAGTGTACCACAGTATCAACTTCAACCTAAAAGTCTCTGTTCTTTATTGTACGCCAAGAGGATTAGAACAAAACTTTAAATGAAATGCTCTGTTTATTAGCCTAAAATATTACACAGCTGCACTCAGAGAGAATAATTTTCTTTCTTCTTAACTTATGTTCAGTAGGGATTTGCGCAACCCAACCTTTTTAATTTGATACTACTACAAACTAATGACTAACTTTTAGAAACAAAATAAAGTTTGGAAAATCAAATGGCACATATCAGCCATTAATAACAAATGTATTACAAAAACAAATATGAGCACATGAATAAAACTGTTTGTGCTAATAGGTGAAAAATAAATAGGTGTTCTACAAAAATACTATGATAATATGATAATAAAATAAATAATCATGATTATTATCATAACGTTTCCTTCCTAGATCCTTGCTTGTGTTGTATCAGCTCTCAGATGTATGTCACTTTTGATAAAAGCATCTGCTAACTGAAATTGTAAATTGTAAAATCGTAAATTCCCGCGACTCTCTCACGAGTTTGATGCAGAAGTGTGTGACTGTCTGTGGTGGCACGCTCGGCTGTGGTGTCTCATAGGTCTTCACAGTCACGTTACACGGGCCAGCTAAGTGAAAATGTCAGGGCTGTTTATTATCACAAACAAAAATACTGAAAATGTTTTTAAGCGATCCAGCCACCCATGTTTTGTATTTATAGGTATTATTGTTTTGTTTTGTTTTTTAAAGGAAGCTGTGCCAAATGACTTGCATGTGAGAATCAGTGTATCGATCCTGCAATTAGCCCACCCCTAATGGTCAATAAACACAAGGAGGATGAAATGTTTTTATTTTATATTTGAAGGGGAAGCGGCCTGTCAGTCTCATAGGTTTCAGTCTTGGTGCCAGAGTTATCTACTACTGTCTGCAGGAGCTCGCCAACGACAAAGGTATGAACACCTTTCTGTGGTAAACCTTACTTTGATTATCCATTGCACCAGGATTCACATCCACATTTTCCCGCACTGACTGTCAACTCGTTTTGATTTTCAAAATGCTTTTTACATTGTAAATTGTTAGTTAAGTCCTGTGTTGTTGTGATCGCTCAGGTAGTGAAGGAGTAGTGGAGGATGTGGTCCTGTTGGGGGCCCCTGTGGACGGCTCTGAAAAGGCCTGGGAGAGGATGACCAAGGTAGTGGCTGGAAAAATAGTCAACGGCTACTGCAGGTAAACTAATAGAGCTCTCTGTAGAGGAAAATGTTTACATGTTTACAGTAGAAGCTTACAGCTGCTTTATAGTTCCTTATTGTTCAGTCATTGTATATTTGAGTATTGCGTGAATTAATGAGTTTCTGAACTATCCACCTATCAGAGGGGACTGGCTCTTGGGGTACTTGTACCGAAGTTCAGCCGCACAGCTGTGCGTTGCTGGGCTACAGCCAATCAACATCCAGGATCGGCGTATAATCAACGTGGATCTTTCATCTGTGGTGAGTCAGAGCTTTTGAAATGAAGCCCAGTAAAATGTCCTTAATGAACAGTTTTTCAAGTACACATGAGCTGAAGAGTATTTCACATCTCAAGGTTCTCACCTTTAAGAAGAGCAGCCGCAAGCAGCAGCAGCCCCCTCAAATTGACGCACTGCAATGCGAGCGTAAAAATGTCAGATTTGTTTGTTGGATCAGAGCTTGTGAAATAATTTTATGGGTCCTTGACAAGAGGGGAGAAACAACTGACACAGTCCAGTCCTACGTGACACTACTGACAGCATACTCTCCACAATATACTGTATCTTCAGCTAGTCTGCCATGTTCATGTCTCTAATGGTTATGAAGGTTTACACTGAGTCATTGAGTCAGTAATACTTTGACTCTGACTTGATTAGTTACAACTTCTCTGATGAGCTTACTGTATCCCTTGTAGTGTTTTTTTGACACTTGGGGGCAGCAGAGCAAACTGTAACAACACTGACTTATCACCGCCTTGCAAAGTTTAAAGGTGACCATCATATTAGCTATCAGTTGCTTATTCACACTTCCAGCAGATGCAGAGTAATGTTAGCGTTCGTTTGGAGTTGTGTGTCAGGCCAACTGGTGATATGATGTCCAATAGCACTCTGTGTAGCTCTGTTTATGTCTTCACCAACCTCTGAGGTGAGAAGCTGGCTCTTCAGCTGCTAAATGCGATCAGATAAGAACAGATAAGAAGATCTTCAGGATTTTTTCAGTTGGGCAAGTTGTAATTATTCTTTCAGGGGACATTCAACACCAACAGCAGAAACAGTTTTTTTCTTCTTCTTCACTTGGAGCAGGAACAACTGATCAGTTATGTGACTTAAATGTTTGGAAAAAGTGTTTTCATCTGCCATTAAGTGCATTGATTCTTTTGCAAAACAGGCAAAAACCATAAACCTTCTTCAAAATTTGCATAGAAATACATTGATGAACATGATGAACAAACTCCTT
>JAJHUR010089407.1:66729-89278 GCA_027495735.1 Lutjanus campechanus
TCTGCCATGTTCATGTCTCTAATGGTTATGAAGGTTTACACTGAGTCATTGAGTCAGTAATACTTTGACTCTGACTTGATTAGTTATAACTTCTCTGATGAGCTTACTGTATCCCTTGTAGTGTTTTTTTGACACTTGGGGGCAGCAGAGCAAACTGTAACAACACTGACTTATCACCGCCTTGCAAAGTTTAAAGGTGACCATCATATTAGCTATCAGTTGCTTATTCACACTTCCAGCAGATGCAGAGTAATGTTAGCGTTCGTTTTGAGTTGTGTATCAGGCCAACTGGTGATATGATGTCCAGTAGCACT
Source organism: Lutjanus campechanus (assembly GCA_027495735.1). Taxonomy (NCBI): domain Eukaryota; kingdom Metazoa; phylum Chordata; class Actinopteri; order Lutjaniformes; family Lutjanidae; genus Lutjanus; species Lutjanus campechanus. The sequence goes on from JAJHUR010089407.1 coordinate 67,044, forward strand.
CTGTGTAGCTCTGTTTATGTCTTCACCAACCTCTGAGGTGAATAGCTGGCTCTTCAGCTGCTAAATGCGATCAGATACAGTAAGAACAGATAAGAAGATCTTCAGGATTTTTTCAGTTGGGCAAGTTGTAATTATTCTTTCAGGGGACATTCAACACCAACAGCAGAAACAGTTTTTTTCTTCTTCTTCACTTGGAGCAGGAACAACTGATCAGTTATGTGACTTAAATGTTTGGAAAAAGTGTTTTCATCTGCCATTAAGTGCATTGATTCTTTTGCAAAACAGGCAAAAACCATAAACCTTCTTCAAAATTTGCATAGAAATACATTGATGAACATGATGAACAAACTCCTTTCATGGAGTCATATGACCTTAATATAAAAAATATTGATTTGAGCATCTTTAAACAAGCAATCAGTTGGCGATTTTTGGAAGAAATAATTACTTTTGAAAACAGCATACAAACTTTCCAATTTTTTGTGAATAAAATCCCATGAGCTTCTGTGATGCAATATTATTGAATACAGAATTTTATTAGCACTTTAAAAGAGACAGTTAGAGAGAAATTAAAAGATAAGAAAAAAAATTAAGGCCCCTGCTGGTCTGTTTCAGTTCACAGCGATGCCCTTCTGCCACCGTGTAAATCCACAGGATTTCACATGAAAAGTCACACTTACTGGTCATGGCAGTTGTTTTGTTTTGTCAAAGAATCAGAGGTTTCACATTTCACTCAACTGAACCTTGAAAAAAGAAATAAATAAAAAGACATTTGACATGTTTGAAGCACCATACACTACATACCTGTTCATGTCGTATAAGAAACAGGAAAGGTTGCTGTACAAAAAATATGAAAAGCAATCATCTTTTCTCTAAAAAAAAAACTTGAATTATGGACTGTAATTTACAAATAAATATGTATCCTTATTAGTCAAAGAAATATAATAGTAAAATAATGTTTCTGTTACCAGGTGAATGGTCACCTGGACTACATGCGTCAGATGGACACCATCTTGGTGGCAGTAGGAGTTCCCACTAAAGAAGTTCCAGGCGCCTCCTTTAGTCTTCCTCAGCCTGTGAAGATTACAAAGGGGACAGAGGACGTCCCTGACCAAACACCCAACGAGCAACAAGAGACTGAGCCGCAAAACCAAGCTGAGGAGGCTTGTACAAAGGAGAGTGGCGATACGAAAGACGTGACAGAGACAGAGGGTGATGGCTGGGATATCCCTGATATATCGGACCTGCTGGACTTAAATGACGCAGAACCAGAGAGCCAAGTCAGAGTCAGGAACAATTCACAGCTTACGTGCGAGGAGAATGCCACGAATGACGACGCAGCCTCTGCTTCTGCTTTTAATGCCCCGTGTGACGGTGTGGAGGAGGCTGAGCCTGATAATGAACATGTATCATGGAGCTGGGACGATACACACTGGACTACAGAGCACACGCACAAATGAAGGCAGCCTAACTTATAAAGAGCATGTTACAGAAGCAGCTGCTTCCCTCTAAAATCTCATCCTCTCAAGTTATTTTTTTCCCGAGCATCAAAGCTTTGTTGGAGGAAATAGTCATTCCACTCTCAACACACTGACGTGCCAGAAATGGCGAGTGAAAACCCCCTGAATTAACCGGTGTTTGAAGACTATTGTGTTAATTTAATAACAATTTAGAATTTTCTACATGAGACTTTTAGATTTTTTACAAACTGTAAATATTGTTATAATTTATTTTCTAAACTCAATGTGAGATCACACACCTGTAAATATGACTTGTGTTTTGCAGGATTTAGAGGATGCTGCCAAATAGGTGATGTCTGTGTTGCCCTCGTCCTTCGAGCTGGCCTGGTTGCCATGGATATCATCGCAGTAATTTGATTTCCACGAGACCGAGGGCAACTCAGTGAATGTGTCTTCCTCAAGGCCGCTCTTCTCTTTATTCCAACCTTAAGAATGTGAAACGATGCCTTCTGTACACTCTCAGAAATTAAGGCACTAACTAGAACCATGAAGGGTTCTGCAGCCTGTCCCCATAGGAGAACCCTTTTTGGTTCCTGGTAGAACCTTTTGTAAAAGGTCCACCTGAAATCCTTTCAGAGAGTTCTACCTAGAACCCAGCATAAAGGGTTATACCTAGAACTAGAAGACCCTGTGATTACATCACCCCCTAAAGGGTGATGTAATCGTTCCACCTGGAACCCTGGCACCCCACCCTCGCTGGGAATTTTATCCAGAATCTTGCCACCTTCTAAGGATGCTAACAAGAACCCACCCTCATCTAGAGCCAACCCAGAGGGTTCTACTCAGAACCTTTTTATATTTCAACGATTTTATCTAGAACCTACACAGGGGGTTCTACCAAGAGAACCCTTTATTATGGTACAAGAACCCTCTATGAAAGAATTCCTCAAGGATTTCAAAAATCTTTGAAGAACTCCTTCCAAAAAAGGGTTCTTTGGATGAAAAGGGTTTTTAATGGAACCTTTAGTCTTACAAAGAAACCTTAACGAATCCTTTCTTTAAAAAGGGTTCTTCAGAAGCAAATGGCTCCACCCAGAACCTTTGCACCCCAACTTCTCTAGGGGTTTAATCCAGAATCTTTCATCTAGAACCTACCCAGGGCGTTCCACCGAGAACCCTTTATTATGGTACAAATAACCCTTAATGAAAGAGTCCTTCAAGGATTTCAACAGTCCTTGAAGAACTCTTTCTTGCAAAAAAGGTTCTTTGGATGAAAAGGGTTTTTAATGGAACCCTTAGTCTTACAAAGAACCCTCAACAAATCCTTTCTTTAAAATGGGTTCTGGGTAGAACCTAAGGAAAAAACCCTTTTGGAATCCATATTTATAAGAGTGTAGAGTTTACAAAGAGTTAAGTTACATCGTATACTGGCACTGATAACTGGAAACAGTCTTAACCCTGACTTTTTGTTTTGGTGATGCATCTGTATCTGTTTCTTAAACTGTACTTGGAAAGAAACACATAATTCAAGATAGAACAAGGATGGAACTTAATGAATTTGTGTCCATAGACATTTTTTCTGTGACCATAAAAAAATCATTTTAACTTTTAATTCTTTTTTTTATTTCTCGTAGGCCTAAACCTCTTAACTCATGCTGGGTAAATGACTAATTATTCTTATTGGTCTCAATACTTGTCTTGAATCACTTTTCCACCTTAAACCCTGACATAACATTTTGGCTGATTTCATTTCCATAATTGGTATTTAATCCAGGGTGTCGACCTGATTGGGCAGAAGCAGAGGCAGCTCGATGCCAGCGTGCTCGGCGTCCAGCAGATTGACAGCGTCTGTGGCGGTGGCAGGGGCGTGGGTGGGGTCAGAGGCCAGCGGAGAGGGGGGACTGCTGGCGAGGTTAGGCTCCCCTGAGTTGCGGAGAGAGAGGGAGAGCGCTGGTGAGGGTCGTCTGGTCGACCGCGAGGAGCAGCAGGGCAGGAGCTTCCCCAGAGCTCGCTTGAAGTCTCTCATGAAAAGCGGGTAGATGATTGGGTTCATTGTGCTGTTGCAGTAGCCCAGCCAGGTGATGGCGTCGAAGAGCGCTAGAGGGATGCACTCACACACTGCCTGGAAGAAGACGGTGAAGAGTATTGCAGGCATTAAGGAATCACAGGTTCATTTATGGTGAGATGATGAAAATATTAATTACAAAGATAAATCAGATATATGTAAGTACAGAGAAATATAATCTTAAAGGCACCCTGAAAAATGTACGTTCGTATTGACGCAGTACACATTCCTGCAAACTAGAAACCACATTTCAACAATGAACAATTATAAAAAATATTTAAAACATCAGCATTGCAAATGTTTTATGAGGAAGGAAAGGAATTCAACACATTTATTAGACCTCAAGCATAAATAATGTAAATGTAACTTCATTCAAATTTTAAAAAATGCAACTTTTGCAATACTTTCAATTTACAGCAGCCTACAAATTAAACTAGAATTACCACCTCACTCTTATGCCTCCACTAACCAGTCAAGTTGTTGTTTATATATCCATGTCTGTACATGTATTGAAGACCTGAAGGAATTGAATAAAAGTTAAGTAATCACTGTGAGACTGTTCTGACAGAGGAGCACAGAAGACTGATAGCTGAACGGTATGATGTCACAGTGAAGTTGACCTTTGACCTTTTGGATATAAAATAACCACCACCTCATCATTTTATTCTGTAAGACGTGTGTGAAATTTTGTTGTAATTATTATATGAATTTGTGAGTTATTGCCAAAAATGTGTTTTGTGAGGTCAGAGTGACCTTTGACCTTTGACCACCAAAATCTAATCAGTTCATCCTTGGGTCCACATGGCTGTTTGTGACAAATTTGAAGAGATTCCCTTTAGGCGTTCTTGAAATATCATGTTCAGAACAATGGCGTGGACAGGTGGACAACCTGAAAACATAAAGCCTTTCACCTTGGCTGTTGCCAGCGCAGAAGCAAAAAGAAAGAAATTTGTTCATAAAAATCTGTTTGCTCTCCATTAATGTATCTATTTATCCTTTTTTTTAGAAAAAGATATTTATTATACATTTGCAGTTAACATTTATTTACATCAAATAAAAAAAAACTGAGGTATAGTTATTGAAAAATGTATTTAAAAAGTATTTAAATATTATTATATCATTTTAAATTACTATATTTCATTTAAAAATATTTTTCAGCTACAAAAAGTTTGCAAAAAATCATCAATCAATCAGTCAAATTCATCTGTAACTTGGTTTATTATACGCATTTCCTTTTTTTTGGCAAATAAATTAGAGGGTCTGTAACCCTAACTGTAACTGATTTAAGAGCATACAGTATGTTTATGAGGCACTAGATTATTGACACAATATTATGTGTATCATTAACATGATATTAATATTTATTTTTTCATGTCACAGTTATCACCAATACAGGTATATCACGACAGCCCTTTATTTGTTGCTCATGTATCCTTCTTGATTTATTCTTCATTTATTCTCATTTCTTTGTTGTTTGTTGTGTAATCATCAACAAAAGAAAAAGAAGACAGATTTTCTTTCTCACTAATCACATACGTTGTCCATCACTCTTTCTTGTGGAACATCTAATTTTCCCTGAAAAACAACTTGCAAATACATTTTGCGCCTGATTGTTAAAAACACTGATGTTGAAGATAACCACTAGGTTCAGAGGAGGACAGTGAAGGAGGAGACAGCTGTTAGAGGACAGCTTCCAATACTATCAAGATGAGACAGGGAGGCGGTGGGAATAGGACAGAAAGGAGGGGTGCGTTTCACACACCACATTGAGTGTGAAAAGGAAGGAGAGTGCAGACACAGTCAAGTCTCTGTGCTCTATGTTATGCAGGGGAGAAGCGAGAGGGCACAGATGGGAAATCAAAATGACTGGATCATTGAAAGCTTGAAAAACAGGACAAGTGTCATTACCAATTTAGATTAAGCTGTTTTTTGACATTCATTTACTCTCGCCGAGGTTTCTCGCGGCCGCTGATGTTTGTTCGCTGAGTAATGAGCGTGTGTGCTCAGTCTAATCAAATCAAAATCAACAACTTAAAATGAATACTAATTATAAATGGTACTTTGGTGTGTTGTTTTCTGTCTTTTGGAATGAGTCACAGCCACACGAAGCTGAAATGCCAATCTATTTCCTCGTTGGATAGCTTGGCAAGACTGTGACGCCAAGGCTGGCCAATACAAAAATAGACTGGTATCCAAGTGTTTTTTTTTTCTTTCTTTCTTTTACATTTACTTCACACTGTTTTAGTTCCCATCACGCATATAAATTTGTGAGAAAACCGACTAAAAAAAAAAAAACTGAGCCACAGATATATGAAATAGGAGAGCTGCACAAAAAATGCGACAGAAAACGTCAGACTAATTTAAAGGTGAGGAAAATTGTTTAAAATGAAGAAAGACCTTGCACACGTGTGGATAGATTGAAGCTATTCACCCTTTCCAGCTCATCTCACATCCAAGATTTGTTTGACAGATTGAGGCTAATATTCCTGTATTTCTTTTTATTTTCAGTGACTACATTGGTGTCGCATCTGTGGCAGAGTCATGTCTGGTCCCTCTACTGACCTGAGCCATGTTGGTGATGAAAAAGGGCAGCCAAGCGCTGAAGAAGAGCCCCAGCAGGACTCCCAGTGTCAGACTGGCCTTCAGTGCCCTCCGACCCTGTCTGTGAGCCAGACGACGCTCACTGTTCACTGACGGCTGTGGGCAGAAAAGCACAATAGAAACCACTAATTGTAGAGTTATATAGGACGTAAATCTCCCTTTCCTATATTGGTGTTTTGAAAAAACTACCCCAGGAATCTTATAATGGTTTATTTGACAAGCTAATTACATTGTATTAATTTGTTTGGCTTCCTTTATGCATTTAATTAGTGGTTTGCTTGAAGCTGTCCAGTTTCAATCAAGTTAATTAATTAAATTAAAGGAACTCTTAGTCATATTGGAAAATATGCATATTTGCTTTCTTGCTGAGAGCTAGATGTGATGATTGATAAGCCCCTTGTGCATGTATGCTAAATATGAAGCTAGCAAGCAGCCAGTTAGCTTAGCCCAACACAAATACTTGAGACAGGGTGAAACAGCTAGCTTGCCTCAGTTACGTAAAAAAAAAATATATATATATACTTACCAGCACTCCTTACTTCTTAAACAGCAGCCATTTTGATATGAAATAGCAAGGTAAACACAGATCTTACCAATGATGCTAATTAAGGTCCCATTATATTATTGTAGCAGAGCCTTTCCAGTAAGTAGACATGCACAACAGCAGCACCCCGACTCTGTATGACCTGAATGGAACCTTAATTAGTATCATTACTAACACCTGTGTTTGCCCTGCTAATTCATGCAAAAAAAAAAAAGCTGCTGTGAAAAGTGTCCATTAATATTTTATATGTCATTTTTTGTGTAAAACCAAACTTTTTACACTCACAAAAGGAAGCGTTTTTAGTGGCTAGTGGCTGTAGCTCTAAAGCTAACATACAAACCTCTCATCTAAGTCTCAGCCAGAGGGGGCACTTCCCAAAACTGTTGCTTAAAAATTTTGATTTAATTAATATTCGGTGGCTTGATTGTTTTGCTTTTCCAGCACTCAAGAATACTTAATGGTAGAAAATCCTGTTATGAAAACCTTAAACTTTACCCACTGGTGGTCCAGTCATTACAAACTCATGCTGTGTGGCCAAATATTAGTGACACCCACTGAATTTGATTGAATTTTAGTGTCTTATTTTGTATATATTGGGGGAAATGTGTTTATAATGATGCACAATACATGTCACATTTCCATTTGATGGTGCAGCCATAAAACATTATTATTATTATCTTAGAGTCACTTGGCTTCAGTAAAGAGTTGGAACAAGCTGATACAGAATAGTAATTTAAAAAAAATGAGATGAATTTAAAGCTACTTAAACAGAAAACCAAATGTCAACGGGTTACAATTCAATACAGATTTTTTGAGCTATTTTCAGAATGAATTTAGAACTGATTGTTCTGGTGTGTGTGGCTTTATTGCAGGCAAATGTGACAGACTGGCTGTGATCCTTACAGACAGGGGCAACACATCTGACACACACTGTCTGTACTTTTCTCTGCAAGATTCATTGGTAGTTTTAATATTTATTCTCTTTGCTACAAAAATTCCTAATACTTTATTGGTGGAGAAAAATGTGACACTGAACACAAAGTAGTTTGCACAAAACACGGTTTGGGCCGGACAGTGTCAGCCATACTTTCAAATTTGTTAACTCCAAAGTACTTTTATAATTAAACACATCAGGACAGTCAAGAACTTGGGTCTTGGAAAGTAAAAAATGCTCATTTGGCTGCAAGTAAATAGCACTCTTGAGGGTTTTATGTTTGAACTAGTAGCCTATAATCATAAAAACAACATCTGCAGGTTTACAATTGCTGCACAGAGATGATATTAAACTTTGGAGTGGATTTCAATAGTATAATTGGCCTTTTAAGGGAATTGCATGAGATGTAGGTGTGAACAATATTATGTAAATCCTTAAAGACAAGCTTGAGAACTCTTCACACAGATGGACAACTGTAATTTAGTCATTATCTTTGTTCTACCTTCTCCACTCAGAATCAACCTTTACAACTCCCACTCTCATTAATGTCTGCTTTACTCAAAGGCCAGTCTGCTATTTTAGCATCAGCGCTGATTTATATCAGGCATTTGAGGTTTTCACATAAAAACTGTTCAGTGTTTTATTCAGTGTCTCCATCAGCACTCATACACTGAGCACCCTCAAGTAATCCTATATATACAGTATCTGCTCTAGCTGGTTTGTTGCATTGTTTGGTCTTTTGTCCTTACCGGTACATTTTGTGACACTTGGGGCTCCTGGTGACTGCAGTCATCTCCATCCTGCTGAGCTTGCCCCGCTCCAACCCCAGGTGAAGGAGGCCTGGAAGGTTCCCCGAGAGAGGGGTGTGGGTGAGGTGGGTGGCTCAGTGCTGCGACCCTCTTCGCCTGCCTCCTCGCTGCTAAAAGTATCCGACAGTAGGTGAAGCAAATGGCACTGGAGGGCAAGAAGAATGTTAGTACAGATGCCACCAGGGCAAAGGGCAGGGTTACCCGCAGGCGGCACTGGTAGGAAAGGCCTCCTGATGGTGACAGCTGAAAGTAGGACGCTGGGTACGGCGTGTCAGAGTAAGAGCTGATGTTGCTACTGCCGACCCCGGGAACCGATGAGTGTCCACTCCAGTGGCCTAAGCTGTGCCACTTCATCTGGATGGGCAGAAAGGAAGCCAGTGCAGCTAACCCCCAAGCGGCTCCAACCAGGAGCAATGCCCGAGGTGGGGTCATCCTCTGCTTGTAGCGCAGCGGTGAAATGATAAAGATGTAGCGGTCCAGGCTGATCACACACAGGTTGAGGATGGACGCACTGCAGCACATGACGTCAAAGCAAAGCCAAATGGGGCAAAAGGCGGGCCACAGCACCCAGGCCCCACACAGCACGTTGAGCATGGCTGGGGGCATGACCACCAGGGCCACCATAAGGTCGGACAGGAACAGAGACACCAGGAAGCAGTTCGAGGTGCAACGCAAAGAGCGATGGGCAAACACCAAAGCGATGAGCAACATGTTGCCACAGACTGTCATTAGGATGATGACAGTCAGCATGAAGGCCAACAACCATGGGCCGCTGCCTGTGATGTTCCAAGCACTGGTGGTGGCAGAGGTGCTGTTGTAGCTTCCTACAGATCCAGACAAGTGAGAGTCAGACATGGTGCCGGCTGGCAACAATCAATGAGCTCCTGAAGGTTCCTCTTCAGGCAAATGTTACAGACCTTAACCAGTTCTCCTTTGCTGGCACAGCTCTCACTTTAGGAGCATTGTTGAACGAAAAAAGCCACTGAGGTCTTGAGTCCAGAGGACATCCAACCCTCTCCCTGCCAAGGTTACCCAAACTGTTCTCCATGGGTAAATATCTCCCAATCCTCCCTTTGGCAGGAAAACATCCAGTTGCCGTGGGATTACTTCCACTGCCACGAGTATAGTGATCAAAATCCCAAACAGTTTCACTCATCTCTCCATCCTGGCCAGCATGTTCCTGCCTCATCCACGGCTAAGAGCCAGAATGAGCCATTCAACGGCTGACAGAGGGTTTCGAAGCAGCATGTCACAATGATGACAGCCACTGGAGGAGGGCACACAACAGAGATGAGCTCGACTAGGCACACAAGAGCTGTGCCGGCGAGAGGAAGTACTGAAGATGAGGATAACAAGGACCCATTCTCAGAATTATACCTCACCTCACAGAAGTGGAATTGTACAGCTTCCGCAAGTCCTTCGCCGAGCTGGAGCTCTGCTGCCTTTCACAAGTCCTTTTATTCTGGGAAACAGCGGAGGGGAACAGAAACCAACACAAAACTGTGCAGCAGTCATTTGTAAGCAAGGCTCCGTTCATAAGTGCTCTACAGGTATCATGGTCCTTGTAACGCTGTCTTTATATCCCCCGCTCCCGTTAATCCCTGTGTCGGCCACTCCAGCGTGCCTCCCAGCCAGGGCGCACAGCTTCGAAGAAGGAGCGTGTCAAAGCATTGAGCTGTTAATGCATAACCATGCACAATCACAGCCAAGAAATGCTAATTCTACATCATAGGAACTGGTGTGGGTGGTCTTTTTTCCATGTTTGGTCATGGTGTTTTTAACAACTGAGGTACAACTGTTACAGCATTTCTGTAAGGCATTATAAGGATCTGATGTGACTGCTTTTTCTTCAAGGTTAGGTCTATCTGGAGTTTCTCTGAAATCGTGCATTCTACCTTTTTGTTGTCATGACGTGTGTACAATTTATAGACAGTGTGTGTCAGATCTATGAATGGAATCATCTTTAATGTTTTTTTTCTTTTTCAGAGCAGCAGTAGTCCATTATAACTATAAAAACTCTGTCTTTCATCCCTTTTAAAAATGATTTTCTAGACTGAATCACACTGGATTTAAATTTAGCTCGTGTACTGTTCTGTTCCTGCCTTGGAAGTGTCCTTGTGTCCTTGCCAGTTCAATAACCATTGTCCCAGATTTATTTGACTTAATGATGTAGTTTTCAACAACTGCTGGCACCTCGAGATAAAAGTGTATTTCACCTCAGATCACTTGTCACATCTCCATTATACATTACCAAACACCATACAATTTATGTGACTTCTGAACCAACTGGCTGCATGAGTCACGATGATTTAGGTGCATCAGAGTGAAGGGCGTCAATTCTTATCCAATAAATTATTTTGCATTTTATAACTGTGCTGAATTTACATTCATAAGGGAGAGGTTGGAAACTGGACACAATCCATTCTAACCTCCTATAGAACAGGCATCTAACACCAAAACATCCCCTTACTTCCACTATATTACAAATTAAATTTTTACAATTTAAATGCACTGCCTTGTTTTCAACTTGTGCATAACATTGTGCACTGCACGTCTATATATACTATGTATAGACATGTATACATTCATATACTGCAAATAATTGTCTCAATATTTATTTCTTTTGCACTGTTTGTAATGTTTACAATTAACAGAACACTTGACTTGTATATAGGTTTTATTTAGGCTGTTGGATACTGATGCTTCTAATACATATTTATATATAGCCATATATACACCTTTTTTCCACGGTCTTGTGTACATAAGTCCTTTCGACCATTCACCTTTATTTGATTAGCTTTGCTGTCCATGTTCTTAGCTGTTATGTAAATTCTTTATCTGTAAGTACAAAGTCCTTCTATGTGTACTCATACTTGGCCAATACAGCCGATTCTGATTTACATACATTTGTGAAGCTCTATCTTTATTTTTCCATTCGTGTTTGTTTCTGTTCTAAGTGTCAAAAAGCCCAATTGCTTTCCCTGTGACTCAAGTGTTTAAAACAATAAAAATGTGAATATTTCATTAGAATCCATTGATACATATATGCACGTTCATCAATAGTAGATTTGGGTTCATGTTCATTAAATATTTTTCAGTGACTCATATTTACCAATGGTGAATACATTCACATTTCCTTTTCTAACAGCTACTGGAAAACAATAGTCACTTCACCTCCTTCCTACGTTATTCTCAATCCAGACAACTAGGTTACATGACAACGATAATTATTCACTTCCTACCAGGAGCACTTGAATATTAAATAACATAAAACAAAAGCATTTGTGGGGTAAAGTTCTGTGCACTTCAGCATCTCAAAAGCCTTGACAAATACTAAACATAATATGCAAAGCTCTCAATTTTCATGCCCCCTCAGAAATGACTAATCTCCATCACTACGCCCGTCATCTGCCACATCAGATCAGCTGCTGCCAACCTTCTGACCCCTTCTCACCCACACCAAGCCCACCACCTTATGGGATTGCATTGCAGTCCCCACCTTCCTCCGCGACACATTTCAAGAAAATCACTCCCACTTGTATTCAGAAATAAACTGAAAACCCACCTTTTCAATGCCGCATTAACACTTGACTCCTATTACTCCCTTAAGTACAGCCGTTACTGCTCGAAGTGTATGAACTATAATCTAGCTGTCAGAATTCATTACGTTACTCTTGTTTTTTTAGCACAGCTTAGTTCAATAAGAGCTTAAATAGTTTTCATCCATTATAAAGCACCTCGGGGAAAATTAATCACCAGGGAATCGTTTTTGTTGTTATGATTATTTTATTAAATAAACACAGACTGTCCTGATCAGGCACATACAAATCATACAGAGCCATACTAGGGATGGATCGTTCAACAGAGAGATAAGGATCTAACTGCAGAACAGTGCAAATGGTGACTCTCCCACAGACAAAACACAAAAAGAACAAAAAAAAAAAAAGAAAGAAAACAATCCTAAAAAATAAAAATGACAGTCCCTCGGTGACTTGCAGTGATCACTCCTGTTTAAGAGAAACTGGAATCAGTTACATAAATCTTGATTTACATAAACAATGACACTTGTTATTCTGAGTCAGAGATGAGGTATTTTTTCTGTAAGTTGACATATGCGTTTAACTGAACAAACCAACCTGTTTGCTTCTATGCAGCAAATAATGTGACCTCAGGTCATTCTGACAGTTGGCGTAGGCCATGCCAAGTCCCGCTCCGGAGCCGAATGAGATCGGCCACGTGTGCCCTACGAACAAAACAGGTACTTTATCTCTTGCACAAAGACGAACGTCACAGTGTTATTAAAAACATACCAGAGATGGCGTGTGAAATTCTTTTCACACTCTTGTTGTGACACCTGGTCTGTTTTTATTTTTTTTCTACACTTAACTTTAATATTCACATATCACACGCTCATTTTGTGCTTTTGAGGATGGGTGCTGTCAGTGCTTATCTTACAACAACAGCACTAAATATTAGGCTATAAATTCGGTTAGATAAGACCGTGGGTTAAGAAAAACACTCAAACGACTGTAACTGCATTAAAGTAAAAGAAGCAGAGATGCACAATAATATCGGCACATCAGCAGGCTTTAAAATTAAATATTACACTGGCCAAAATGAACATTTTTGCTGATATTACATTATGCACATGCAATGTGAGTATTTCTGTGGTGTGGAGGTTTCTTGAAGCAAAGTTGCAGTTTGCAGTGAGGGGGAGCCGAATCACACTCCTTCAACACTGCAAAGTTAATTTGCCCATCAGCTGTGACCCCAATCATTACAGCGAGTTTGTGAATAACTAAGAAAACCAGTGAAAAAACTCTCAGTAGTTTCTGACCTGTGGATGTACCCATTTTGAAAAGCACTGTATTTTATGTCTGAATCTGCCAGTGGGCCGTCATGATGAACAAAGTCCTAAAAATATGTTACTTCCACTAAAGAACTTGATGTTCTCTGCAGTTAGGTGTAAAAAATATGTGCATATATCTGCATCGGCGATCTGCCAAAATGAGTTGAAAATATGGCCATATGTGATATCATGAAATATCCAGTATCATGAAGCCGCTAGCAGTAGCAGATTATCACTTGTACATGCTGCAGTAGCTCCAGTGCATTACTCTTAACTCTGCTCCTCTTGTCAAGGGCATCTGAGCTAAATTACAGGTTCAAAATGCAGTACAGCATAAATCCATTGTAACTACTTACGTTTGAAGAACAGGACAGAAAACACGATTCCTAACCCCAGCCCGGTACCTGAAAAAAAGAGAGGAAAATTAAACTTTACATGGATGGCAATGTCCCTTGAACAGACCCTTTTCATGACAGCCATGTTGACATGAAATAATACATTATACACAGGTGTTACCAGTGATACTATTTAAGGTTCAGTTCCATTTAGATCAGACAGAGTCAGGGTGCTGCTATTGTACATGTTGTTTCACTGGAAAGGCCCTGCTACAGTAACAGAACGGGACCTTAATTAGTATCACTGGTAACACCTGTGTTTACCCTGCTATTTCTTCTTAATATAGCTGCTGTGAAAAAGGTGTATTGACAGCTATTGCTCCATCTTTATTATATATTCTGTACATGTGCTGTCTAAAATTGTCTTTGATATCTGCACATTTATATTATGTCTTCTGTGCATTTGTCGATATTGATTATCCTCAATAGGCCCATATCAGGCCAATATATGTTGACTAATATATTGGTGAGACTATAATATTTTTCATGTGTTCATAGCACAGACTTTATTGCTTTGTAATGCACTACTTTCTAATACAGACGACAAACTGAGACTCAAAATGTTCCCTCATTCACACTGCAGGGCGACGGAAAGCGCAGTTCCCATACATTTTTATGAAACTGGTTAATAATAATGTGGTGTCATTTCTTCTCACTGTCACAAAACACCTGCCACCTTTATACACAGCCTCATTAAAACAGAGTGAGCCAGGTGCCACGGTGCTGTGTCAAAGTCACTGCACCAAACCCCATTCAAAAACCTGATAATTTTATGGAGCTTTGCTTCTTAGCAGTACGTACGTTACGCTAACGTGACGTACTGTACGTTCAGGGGTATTGTGAAGTTCTAAGTCAACACAATGGAAAGTTTACATGCCATTATAGTATGGTATGGAAAACAATGTTTGTTGATGTATTATATCCGCGCCGAATTGCGGAGTAGGCAATACTTTCTTGTTACAACGTCTTCTTTAATAGCCTAGCTAATGTGCAGGTACGTATCGATAAACGTAACATTTTCTGAATAGCTTTTTCACTGAGGTTCTTTTTTAGCAACACATCTGAGGGAAACACAAATATTTATATTCAGGGGGTTATATCCTTTAATTAAATTAACCTTAATATCACCTATCAGAATAAGTCACAGGTATCTGACTGGTCATTCAGTTGTCCTTTATAAGCCCTTTATGGCTAGCAAGTTAGCCTCACGCCCAGTCAATGACAGCTGTGGACTACAGAAAAAACTGCCGCTTATTTTGTCCTTTTTCAGGGACATTACAGTGTCGTTGTGCGAAGAAGACTTTGGGATATTTACCGATTTTAATGGCACCGTCTGCCAGGCATCTGTCCCACTTTTTCCCCAGCTCCTTCTCAGACATGTTGAACATTAGCTTGTATCGGGCAGGCTAGAAGTGTCAAAGGGAGCTCTGGTGTTGCGTTCAAGTGCTGTCGGAAATGTTTAACTATTAGGATTTGAATGCAAAGTAACGCCCACATGACAAAGTGCACAGGGTTTTAGGCCACCAGATACTTTAAATGTTACATTATCGTCTTGATATTGTTTCTGTGGTGTATGTGAGGAAAAATACACCAACTGTGTGTGACACATTTATGCTTGTTCACTTGAACGCAGCATTGCGCCTCTCCTCAAACCTCGCGAGGCAAAGCGTAATGTCGCCATCGTGCGGTAAAGAATAGAACAATAACTCAAAGTGAAAAACCATAATTTGTCATTTTTCTCCTTTTTCCAAGCTTTGTGTGAGAGCAGAACCAGTCTCAAACTCTGAAAACCCCTGCAATAGACAGTTGTTCAGAACATAATTTAACTTTGGAAGAAAAACTTCTGAGTTGCTGAGGATGCTGTTAACCTGTAAGGAAAATCCTTTTGTAAAATAAATGATTCTACCAATGGTCCCTGGTTCAAAGCTTGTTTACTGCAACCTCTGTTGGACAAATTCTTTTTCACTTAATCAACACTATTCTGTTAATGATAATGGGTTTACTTTTAAAATATAATTTCAATCCAATTTACCTCATAAAAATGTCAAAAAGTATTAATTATTTTAATTTTATTTTTGTTGTACTGTAAGCTGTTGAAAAACATTGTCTTCAGTAGACAAGAACAACCTCTTTAAACTCATAGTTTGACATGTTTGTAGTTTATAACCACAGAAATACAGCAGGGGGCGCTCTCTCCCCGGTGAGATGTGACAGTATGTGTGGTTTTGTGATCCTCATGCAAAATGCAGCTCATCTACACAGTGGATATACATCATTTTACACTAGGAAAAAAGTACATTCATAATGATTTTATGTAATTTGTCACCCTTGACTTTACCGTTATAGGGAAAGAACCAAGCAAAATCCTAGAAACACTTAATTTCATGAACAATATTTTTTTTTTTTAATAATTTCTTCTTCATGTATATCTTCATCAAGGCACATTTCCCATGTGGTGTGTATATGCCAAGCTTCAAATCATGAAATACAGAACATGTCTGAATATTTCTATCACACTACATAAAACATTTTTGACAAACAAAATTAATTAGTCAAATCAAATGATCGCTGATACATAACCTTTCACTCCATCAGTAAAAACAGTTAACGTGTGGACAGATGAACACATGTTCACAGATTTTATTGCAAATTTATTTTAAAGTTTTCGAATGAAATTTCATTTGACACAAATCCATAAACTGTCATGAAGTCATTACAGCATGTTCACCTTATTAACACTGATTTCCTGAGATGACAATACACTTTCTGACAACATACAGTGTGCACACATTTGATATCCATTACACAAAAAGTTGGCATGTTTTGAAATGGCTACCATTAAATAAAGACGTGCTGTCAGCCGGGACACGTGATTACTCTGCATCCAAATCTGAAAACTAGAAAACTGGTGTTTTAACACACAAAAACCAATGTCCTAAACATGGAAATCATGTTATATATGAATTCTACAAATAGACTCACAAACGTATCAAATTCATCAAACTATCAGACAATCACATACAAATGATCCACTGTCACTCCTCAGCAGGCAAACTGTGTGAAACAGCCAAAAGTCATCTTGTTGGCAGTGATTATCAAGCACAGCCTTTTCAAATAGTGTAGAACACAAGTCAGCTTCTTAATGGTCTTTAAATGAACTCATAGCAGGGGTGGTTATGAGCATTTTACATATTGTGAGTGTGCGTGAAACGGCGAAGGGGCACCAAAGAGGTAGAAACTGTGTCCTTGCAGAGTATGTGAGTCTTTGGCCAAAAACAAAATAAAATCCTCTTGGCTTTTACTGCTTTTACTCCAGTACATATATGTGTCTTAGCTCCCACTAAATTCTTTTCAGTGAAACCCAAGACCTCTGATTAAAAGTCATGCTTTTATGTGGAATTCATTCCAACGCAACTGCAGTGATAATACACGTACTGTGCATATGGGAAAAAAAAATAGCTATCATCCGCAGGTAAATGCTTCCTATGTTGTGTTTAAGTGGCCTTTACTACAAAATATATGTTGTGGATTTACTGCATTCCTTCTTGTGTAAAAACACTAATGTGGTGAACACAGGTAAAGAGATCATCGACCCTGTCTCCTGGTCCTGATGGTCTTGTTGGCCCGACCACAGTTCACTCTGAAACTGCTCTGATCACTCATTGGACGATGGCTGAGGAGACTGTTCTTGTGCTGCTGCTGCTGCTGCTGATGCTGGCTGGTTGGTTTCTTCTCTCGCTGTCTTCACAGAGCCCTTACTGATGAGCAGGAGGTCTCGCAGCTCTTTGTTCTCAATCTGAAAAAGATAAAAAATGACCATATATTTAAGGAAAAAAATGTGAAAAGATGTGCATCTTATCCAGATTAAAGGCGTAGTTTTTATTATTTGAAGTCGAGTTGTATGAGGTACTTATCTAGTCAGTGTATTAGCATGGAAGCTAAGCAATGTACTGCTGTGGACAGAGTCAGCGAGAAAAGGTATTTTCACCTAAAAATAAAAAAATCATCATCAGTTTAAGTGTGTGCTATATTTAGAATACTCTCACTGCTTCACTTTCCCCTCAGACAGCCTATTCTGACAGAAAACTGCCATTAAATAACACAAACATTGCTCTCTCCAAAACCAACCAAACTCCATAGGTGAAATTGGTCGTTTTACCTCCCAGATTACAGAGTTTGCTGGTCTATCTCAGCCTTAATCGGTTAGACTGTTTGTGTTACTGTGTGACTTTGGTGAATCCAAACTATGATTTTAAATCCCCAAAGTCACACACTAGCACAAACAAACAAACAAAAACAAATTGAGGCAGCGGTGGACCAGCAACTTCTGTGTTCTGCAAGGTGAAACTATGATTTTGTCTATGGAGTTTCCTAAGTTGACACTTGGCATATATAATAATGGTTTCCTGTCAGAAAGGGCTGTCTTACAGCAAAGTAAAGCGGTGAAAATATTCCAAACATAAACTGATATTGTGGTGGCTAAATAGGTGGCTAAAATACCTCTTTTTGCTAGCCCTGTCCACAGCAGTACATTGCTTAGCTTCCTTGCCGGTACTCCTCTCTGCTTCTACAAACTGGGGACATGCTGACCAGCATTCTTTGTAGGTAATACACTGAATATCGGTAAGTACTACATACAAAACCCACTTCAAATAATCCAAACTATCCCTTCAACAGATCTACAGATTTGTATACAGACAGTGCAATCATGTAAACTGTATTATATGTACACATACTGTTAGATCACAGTATATTTATGAAGTGATATATGCAAAAATACGGGTTTGTGTGTATGCATCGTCTTTCACCTTACCTACAAAAGTACCACACAGAGACAGTATGAGTGTGCATTTTTCAGAAATACGGATTCAATCTGAAAACCATCTAAATCTGCTCCTGATTCTACTGAAGCTCTGTGCTCACCTCTAGTTGAGCGAGCCTCTCTCGAACGGAGCAGTAGTGCTGATCATCCACCTGCACTGCTCTTCTCATCACCTGACCCATCTCGCATATCCGCTCCACCTGACTCTGCACTTCCTAGAGAAGAGTCGGAAAACAAGACAATTCTCCAAAATGGGTGCAGTGCTTATCTGTGCGACCATTTATTTGGAATCCTAACCAACAAATGACTGAGAATTTTAAAATGTGAAGACAGCTGGCGTACTTTCGCGTGGTCCTCGTGGAGGCTGAGCACAGGTTTGGTGTCCAGCTCCTTCTTTGCCATCATTAGCTGGAGCATCTGCTTGCGATACCGACCCATGATCAACTCTAGCGCGTACTGGTGTTCTTCAAGAGAGAGCCATAGTTCTGCAGAGACAGTTGTAAAGAGGATTAGCGAAGATATAAAACACCAGACATACAATCGACAGAATAGAGAAGGTTTTTACCTTTATTCTCCTGCTGCAGTTCCTTGATTTGAGTGTTTTCCTGAGTCAGAAGGACATGAGGCTTGTACTTGGTCAGCTCCTGGATCTCTGAAGTGTCTTCTATGTGCTGGGAGGAGAGAGGCAGTAAAGGGTAGTGGAATTTTTATTTTAGAGCTACAATCATGCTACTATAAAGTGTTTACTTACTAAAATATCAGCATCAAAAGATAAACAACAAAAATATTAATCAGTTCCATAGGAATGTTTCCATGACATTCAGAACATTTAATTGTTACAATTTGTTTTTCCACTAATGGGAAGATGAACTGGTTGTCCATTTACTTGCATGTTTGTTAATGAAAATAAATATATATTATAAATAAACAAAATAAAACAAGAAAAAACAATATGTATAAGTTTCAGGAAGAGAGGGGTATCATACAAGATATAAATTGAAACCTCTGACTGAATGACTGTCATGCCAAATGTCATTCAAAAATACAGGAATTTAACATTGTTGTGGTTTTCTCAAACATACACATCCACAAATCATCTGAACGAATCATTTTGAAAAATGACCAAACAAGCAGTACTTAATTTTTTATCATAATCTAATCTTTTAATCTCATCTTTCAGTGGTGGTTCACACGTGTTCCCATGTTTTGATGGGAGAAGATTAGGGCTGCAACTAACGATTATTTTCATAGTTGATTTTTCGGTCCATTATTTTTTCGATTACTCAATGAGCTGTTTGGTAAAATTGTGAGAAATGACAAGAAAATGGTGAAAAATGCTGGTCAGTGTTTCCCAAAAACTCAAGGTGATGCCTTTAAAAGTCTTGTTTTTCCCTGATTAATCAATTATCAAAATAGTTTTTATTTGAGTAATCGTTGCAACTTTAGAGAAGATTGTGGGACCACCAGAAGAAACATTTGTTAAATTGTTCTGGTAAATTCTGCTTTGGTTACATTCACTCTGAATTGATAGGTAAGTCAGAGCTCAGCTAAGTCCTGTTGTCATAAGTAGTGCAGCTTCACATGGCTCTGTACTTGAATGAAATCTTGTTGTAACAGTGTTGTGACGCTCGTCCTTACCTTTTCTGGAAGGGCATTTCCCACCTCCTTCATGCTCTGCACTCTCTGGCTGAGGGCCCCGGACTGCTCTATGAGTCCCTCGGCGGCCGTGTCGTGCTCTTTCAGCCTCTCCAGAAGGGTCCGGGCATCGCCCAACACTTTCTCTAAAGTGCAGGCCATTGACTGGAAACTAATAACCCAAACCTCAGTACGTAACGTAAACAAGCTACTCCACCACGACAGCTACGTTTAAACACCTCGCAGTGTTGGCTTACGTTGGTTATCCAGCCTCAGTTAGCCGAGGCAGCTGCAATATCTTTATAACAACGCATGCAAAATACAGAAGGCCTGAAGGAAATGTTTGCCCATAGACAGGATAAGTACAATACATACAAATTAAAAATGGTCACTTTGTTTGTTGTCAAGTCTGACGTTTCCGTGTGAGACTAAACCATGACGTCACTTCCGTAACTTCTTCTTGGTATGTACAGCAAGTCAGTAACAAAAATCGAGGTGGACACCGCCATCTACTGGAGCGTTTAGATTTCAAGGAAGTATAGTAAGGTAAGGTAATTTATTTTTCAAAGTGTCATGCGCCAAAAGGTGCCCAGCCCTCATGGGCTTATAGGACACTACAAACAACAAAACAAGACAAATCAGGAGCAAACACCATAATACAATGAGAGCGAAAGAAACAAAGGCACACTTCCTACATGACAAACAATCTTCTGAGAACTTAGACCTGCTTCTTACATACTGCATCCACATACCTTGAGCATATCTAAGCCTTTTAACACATTAAATAAAAAGTGTCCTTGTGTGCTGTAGACATTTAAGACAAATTGAGCTAAGAGAGACGCATTGTCTGTAAACAGGCGCTTAAGTCTACATTCATCAGACATGGAAAACAAATCCAAACAATCATCAGACATTTTAAGAAAAAGCCTGTGTCTAAAATTATGATATAATGGACAATAGAACAAGTTCTGCAAACACTCCATCCCCCTTTTCCAAAACTGATTTTTTTTGGGGACCCCATTTCCGCCATTAAAAATAAATAAATAAATGAATAAAAAATAATTATAAGATAAAAAGTCATATGTTAAAAGTCATGATTATGACATAAAAAGTCATGATTATGAGATAAGAAGTCGAAATTATGAGATAAAGTCATAATTTCAATCTCAAAATTATAACATGTTATAACACGATTTTTCACATTATTACAACATACAAACTTATGTTATAACAAGAAACTTTTCTTGTTATAACATTATACAATTTATCTTGTAGTTAAATATTTCAAGTTGTAATGTGATAACTCATATTGTTATAACATGATAACATATTTTTATTATGTCATACTTTAACAATACAAGTTATCACTTTATAACATGAAATGTTTCATATTATAACAAGATAAATAGTATATTATTATAACAAGAAAACTTACGTTGTATATTGTTATAAAAAGAAAAGTTTCATGATATAACGTGATAGGTTTGTATGTTGTAATACATGAAAATACCTCACATGAAAAACATCATCATAAACTTTTCACGTTATAATCTGATACTGATCTGTATTTCTCTCTCTGGCCTGGCAGCAGGATCCCTCTGTACCTCTGCCCACCATGCTCTGATTATGAAAAATAAAAAATAATAATTAGGGATCCAAATACATAAAGAGCAATGTCACCTCACAACAAATGACATATAACAACATAAACAGTGAGTTACATTATTATTTTTAATTCATTTAATTGTTTTTCACAATTTCAACATGCCAAATTGAATCACAACTTTAGCCCACAGGCCACACTTTGGGCAGCCCTGTTATTGTTGATTTAATCACTTGTCCAAATCATTGGTTGTGAGTCTAAAAACAAAGCAAAACAAAACAGATGTACAGGAATAGATGTACTGGAGTGCACCAAGAGAAAAGGAAATCAAGGAAAGGGTGGACACCTCAATCTTGTAACTGAGTCCTTATCTTGACAGTTTTTTATTTTTCCAGCTTTAACAAAGAGTTAACCTATTTCATTTTAGTCTATTTTATCATCCATACATCCACTATGCCTATGGAGAATTGTAAATAAACAGAGGATGTTTAAGTTTTTTAATGTTGTTTGGAGATTCATCC
>JAJHUR010089409.1:0-15241 GCA_027495735.1 Lutjanus campechanus
AGTAAACACAGGTGTTACCAAAGATACTAATTAGGGTTGCATTCCATTCAGGTCAAAAAGAGTCAGGGTGATGCTTTTGTGCATGTCGTTTCAGTGGAAAGGTTCTGATACACTAAATGGAACAAGACCTTCATTGGTGCTGTTGGAAACACCTGTGTTTATCCTACAGTCCAGCTGCTGTGAAGAAGGTGCAGGCAGTATACAACCAGAATAAAGCTGCTGATTTAATTTGGAGCTTTTCCTTCCAGAGAGAGCATCAGGTTAATACTGTCTGTCCATGACCACTGTGTCCTCTGCCTCACACTGTTTACTCTGAAGGTAACAGCTAACTAAGAGGATTATTAAACCTTGATGGAGGACTGCACTCCGGTGAGTGCTTTTCATGCTTTTATAACACTGAAGGCTGGACACAGAATTCAGTGCTGCGCAGATGCAGGGGAAAAAAGACAAAAGAAGGAACAGGCAAGTGTGCACAGCTATTAGTGTTTGTCAAGAAGCCATTTTTCAGAACTGGGACAAATCATGTCCAACCAAAAAAAAAAAAAAACCCAAAACTCTAATTCTAGATTTATGTAAATTATGAAACGTTTTGGGTTGCTTTTATTTTCTTTAATTTCTAAACTTGCTCTGCCAAAAGAAAAAAAAACCACCCTTGTTCCACAAAAGAATTCACAAAACCTTTACAAGCAACATGTTTTAAAATAGATTATTTAGTGAAAATATTGGCCCTTTAATGTTGTGTCTCAGATTTACGTCAACTCTGTTAGATTCTTTACAAAAACATGATTTAATCAGGCATAAAAAGGGTTAGCTATACCCTAAGGACCCCGTCTCACTTCCTGGTTTATAAAAAAAAAAGGCAGGAATACTGCTCGAACACTGATAAACTTTCTATTTTTAGACAAATTCATTCAATAATATTTCTATCAGATGTGTCTCAATCATAACATGTCAACTCTGTAGAATTATGGTTTAAAAATGTGTATTTTGATTAACATTAAGAGACTCTGAGACACTTTAAAAAATAAAATGGCTGCTCACTGCGACTATGCTGTGAAATGATAAGATGTAATATTTTGTCAACTCTGTGAGACGTCACCTCCATATGATTTTCCATCTGATGTCTACTTTTACTAAAAAATGTAATCACTAGGAGGTTGGCCTGTTTCAAGGTTTAACAGCCAAGAGTTTGATCTTTTAAAATATATTTTCCAGCATTACTGAAGAGTAAAAATCAAAACCCCCTCAAAACATGTTTGAATGCAGACTGAAGACAGGGACTGCTCCCTGAGCGGAGCTCTCCTGTGGAACGTACCTGGCAGTGGCCCATGTAGGCCAGGGTCTTCCCAGCCTGCTGCAGCTGGCACAGACTGAGATGGACCAGACCGTCGGTGTCACAGGCTGGTTCCACGCTGTTCTTATCGCAGGCTGCCGGCCGGCCGACACACTCGTACTGCGGGCAGTCCGACGAGTCGCTCAGACACACGCGGTACTTCGGGATACACCTGGAGACACACAAAATACTCATTTTATTTACTCTGTTTATGTTGGTCCTATGGTTTCAAAATATTCCCTCTTGTTTATATTGTTCATATTTTTAAAAATATTTTCCTGTTCCTAGTTTTACATTTCCTCTGACAAAATTATTCTTATTTTTTATCTTTCTTCTGTTTCTTCTGTTTATATTGTTCCTTTTTTTAAAAAAATATTTCTTCTTGTTTATACTGTTCCTATCTTATTTTAAAATTTTCCAATTGTTTATAGTGTTCATATTTTTTTATATTCCTATTGTGTCTATCTTTTCAATTAAAAAAAAAAAAAAATCTTATTGTTAATGTTCTTATTTTTTATATTATGCTATCATTCCAATAAAAAGAAATCCTATTGTGTATATTGCTCCTATTTTTATGTTTCCTATTGTTTATTTTGCTTGTTTACTTATTTGTTGTTTCTTAATTGAAGCTTCTTTCTATTTTGTTATCCACCATCGGACTAATTAATGATTTTCTCATCTCATCTCATCTGTATGAGAGCAGAGCAGCTGACATACTAACAGTGTGTGTGCACCATGTGTGCATTAAATTCACATATGCACCACCCACAACACACACACACACACACACACACACACACACACACACTGATGGAAGTAAACAGCTCACATTTAGGAGAATATTTTGGTATAAAGCTGCAATAAAAGAACAAAGCAACAAGCAAACCCCGCTCTGTCACCATAGCAACCACCTAGTCTCCACACATACCTCCACTCATTAGCTGGTGTGCATTCGGTGTTTGAACAGAGAGCCAGGAAAAAAAAACAGTTTATGACAGTTTGTGCTGTAGGATAACAGACGTCATCATGGGGTGTGAGAGAAGGTGCTAAAACTGCTCAGAGTGTGTGTGTGTGTGTGAGTGTGTGTGTGTGTGAGTGTGTGTGAGGTGGGGTGGTCTACTCAGTGGGAAAATGAATAAAACTCTTACTGGAGTATAAACCCACTCACACAGAGGGTTTTAGTCAAACATTCAACATTATGTCGACATTTAAGACATTTAGCTTCATCAGTATCAGTTCAAGTGTACAATAATGAGCTGCGGGTTAATCCTGGGAAACAGGATTTCCTGGAATGCCCATCCAAACCATTTCAGAGGAAATATAATAACGTGAAACCTGGAAAAATGTCCTTAAAATACGCATCACACGGTTGTATGCCTCTGCATTAAGACAAGTTCCAGTTTACATTCATGACTGTGTAATATATGTAGTGCTGGAATTTAATCAAATGTATTACGTGTATTTTCTCCAGTGAGAAACATGCTGCCTTCACTTACAGACTATTTTAACAGAGAAGCACAGAGCATTAAGTTTTTACTTTGGAATCTCCAGGACCTTGTGCATCAGCGTCTCCTCAGATTGTATCGAGTTAACAGGATCGCTGTTTTCCTTGATGTTGCAAATCCTGATGTTGTTCTGTTGTGATTTATTTTCAGGATATTCCGACGTCCTCTGAGTCTCTTTCAGATCTTGTTTCAGTGTTTTTATTACCTCCACCAGAATTATTTCTCACTCTCTATTCTTTATTTGGATCCCTATTAGCTTCTACAAAGTGGTCACCAGTCTTCCTGGGGTCGACACACAAAATTATATTAAAAGACATCAATTTAAAATCGTTCAGTTTCAATGAGACAATCAAATTCATTATCAGCCCCAAATCCTCTGAGTTGTCCACACTTTCTTCTATGCTCTCAGCCCTCTCAGTCATGCGTCGTAGCTCATATTTTTGTTATCCGATCTCTTTTTTTAGATCAACTAAATTCTCAGAGTTTTTTTGTGATGTGTGATGTAATTTGTTTCAGCATTTCTTTGATAAGGGACAGTTCTATGGCTGTTTGTCTCTTTACTGCAGGTACTTTTATCTTTGTCTCTGTGACTGTACCAGAACGTAGATTCAGTCCTTATCAAAACTGAACTGAGTCTCTTTCATCATATTCAGCTCAGAAACTCTTTTGTCATTTTTAGGCCGAGATTTGCTGGGAGATGAACGCTCTGCCGTCTGCCACTCTGCCGAGAGGCTGCCGTCCTCTGTGCCTCACCACCGAAGTCTCCAACATCCAACATCCAACATCCTGTCTCAGCTTAATATCATGACTTTGAAAACACCAAATGACTTGCTTTAACGAATTTTGTTTGTTTATAACATGAAGAATTGCAATATATCCCTTCATTGTTGCTGTTCAGTGAGACAGTGACAGATCACAGGTGCAAATTTCAAGCTGCATGCACAGTTTATATTATGTTCATTCCAATATTGGTTTTGTTGCCTTAATAATTACTAATACCAGAAAATAAAAGCAGTCAGGTGGGGAGCCCATATTTGTCCTTGTTGCATTTAGTGTTGCCCAAAATTTGACCAGTGTGTTTTGACTGTAGCTGGTCAGTAACGCTTCAGTTCCCAGGTCCCATAATTTCATGGTAAATGGGTGGTAATCACCAAGTCACATATTTGAAATTTCCTAGAAATTACCCACAAATTGCCTTCAAATTATCTCCAAATTTCATGGTTAATTATGTGATAATTAGCAAGTACAATTTTCATGTAGTGGGTGGTAATTACAAAACAACACATTAGAAATTTCTAGAATTTACCTGTAAATGACCCCAAGATTTCATGGCAAGTAGGTGGTAATTACCATTCCACATATTTGAACTTTTTTTTAAATTAACTGCAAATTTACACTAAATTCCATGGTAAATATGTAATAATTAGCAAGGATCATAACTGACATTTTTTAGAAACACTTTTCACTGGTGATTTGTGGGTAACTTCTGAGAAATTTCAAATATGTTGTTTCGTAATTACCACCAACTACATGGAAATGGTACTTGGGGGGTTTACACCCTGGACAAGTCGCCAGTTCATCACAGGGCTGACACATAGAGACCACTCACGCTCACACTCACACCTACAGGCAATGTAGAGTTATCAATTAACCTCTTATGCTGCGTGTCTTTGAACTGTGGGAAAAGCTCCCCCCTCCCAGGGGATTTGAACTCAGAACCTTCTTGATGTGAGGTGACAGTGCTAACCACGTGCCGCCCTCGTATAATACCTTATAATATCTTTACCGCTTTATCTTGCTATCAGACAGCCCTTTCAGATGGGAAACTGAGGCTGTTATATAAGAAAGGAACACTCCCTTTAAGCTACTGTCAATGAAACTCACATCAAAGGTATCCTGTGGAGGTTTTTTCCTCCAGTACTGGTACTATGGAGCGATGTTTGTGTGAATGCATACACTCAAGGACACACATTCCGCATACATGAGCAATGCGATATAAACTCCTCGACATGGCACTGAACCAACAAAGGCGAGGGAGAACACTGCAAGCTGCAAGTATTAGCAGAATTATTTGATTTGCAAACACTACAAGAGCGGTAACACATTAAACATGTTTATCAGGGATGTGTTTGTTGATGAGAAAACTCAGGGTACACAGTGTTCTTTTAACAGACAGCCAGGAGTGTGAGGGACAGGGTTGTGTCAGATTATTTTCCTGAAAGTCTGACTGGAAAACCTGTTTCCTATGAACTTTTATGATTAAATTGTCATGTACAGGCTAAGCAGGTGAGATTAAGCTTGGCTGCTAAGAGGTGCATGTTGGACAGTTTTAGTAATTAACATAATGGGCCGATTATTTGCCAAAAAATGGGTTTGATGGCTATGATTTTGCTTTTAGCAAACGTAAAAGGAGCAGAATGTTTCATAAAATATGGTTTAAAAAAGTATGAGCAATGATGTCAATAATCACCCACCCCTATTGGATAAAGTTATGTAACTGTTATAAAACTGTACATTATTGAACTTAATTAACATCTGAAATAAAGTCTCAAATAAGGCCTTTTCCCTCATCTTTTTTCATTACTCATGGTGTTATTGATGATAATATGCTAATAGGGGCACGCCAACGGGGCTAGACATTTTTTCTTATTTTTTATATGCCCTATTTCAATAATGATAATGACAGATAAACTTATTCTATTAAGTCTGTGATGGCTTTTCATTTTCTTCGTTTTACCTCATAATTAAATTAATTAAATTACACAAAGCTTGTTTTGTTATAGCCACCTTTATGTTTTTTGCAATTATCTGGAAAACAGCTTGACGTAGATTCTAAATTCTTTCGCCTTTTTAACTGTTCTGCATGTTTTCTCAGTCAGTCAATATGTCAATCCATTTCACATTTACATGTCAATCAATTTTTATCAAAATAGCTAATTTTTTAAAAATTTGCAATGATTGCAATGAGATATCAACCTGAAACTCAAGAACATGTGTTCACTAAGCTTACGTATTCAGGCACATTCCATTTGACCTCTGGGGTGCGCTGTGAATGCAAAAACTTCATATCTCATAATTGGCTGCATGGATTCATGGACTCAGTTGATGTATTAAATTTGGTAACGAATGATGAATAAAGTAAACAAGTCTAAATTTATAGACATACTTAATTAAAATTTTCTAAAAATCATGCCTGACAAGGCTGAAGTTTTTTCAGGACATTCTCTAAATTGTGGCAAAAGTTTGCTTCACTGCAACCTGTGGTCGATTCAGAAGTTCATCACTCTATGTTATTTAGAATATGCAAAATCAATAAACATCTTCACAAGTTTTCATTGAAAGCTATGAAAAAAAATCGTGATATAGCCATGTTCTACTTGACTGCAGCAGGTGGCAAGTGGGTTGCAAATTCTCATGCACATACAGTATAATGACACTCACCGACCTCAAGGTGATGCTCTACAGTCAAGTTTACATTGTCGCATTTCCTCTGCTCTAAAATTTTAACATTTTGCAATTTGTGCAACCTGCTTAGACCCTGGTAAAACCTGTTTTCAGGTATTGTTTATCTTGAGTTTGGATCCTTTGTTTCATTTTTTAATCATTATTTTCCACACTAGTCTTTTGGCACAGCATTAAGAGCCAGCTGTTCACTGCAGATATTACTCAAAACAGAGAAAGTGAAGAATACAGGCCTGTCTTTTATAGAGGCTTGTTTCAAAGAAATCTCTTCCTGCAGTTGAGATAAATAGAGAATCAACAGAAAGCTTCAAGAGCTATTGGTGTTTGAATATGTTAAGACTACTGGTGGATGTGGGGTGTGAATGAATGGAATGACAAACCCCATCCTGATAAGGCCTCATACATATGCTTACCACAACCACAGCCACCTGAAAAAAAACACCCTGGCTGTCATTCAGATGGAGGGAGGAATGAAAAAGAAAGGGAGGGAAATGTGTCAGTGTTTTCTCACTGTTGGTGAGTCATTGCTCATTGTTCCCAGCAGCTACGCTAGCCGTACAGCTGAACCTACCTCTGGTTTCTCTGGCAGGGTTTGTTGGAGCAGGGGTTACTGAAGCGGCACAGGCCAAAGACAAACTGGTGGTCCTTGAACCCCATACAGCGAGCCACGCAGGCACTGGGATAGGTCCGGCCGTTAGAGGCACACACTGGGACGAAGCGGTCTGGACAACTACAGGGGAGACCTGGAGGGGGACAGCAGGGAGAAGAGTCTGAGTGAGGAAAGGCAGGGCACCAATTGTGATGGAATGACTGGGTACACTGTAGGAACTTATGTGGAGTGTAGCAGTCGACAGTCAGACACTAGTCAAACTTTTAAATGACATTCAACTGAGCAGTGACACACCAAAAATTTCCATTTTGGTATTACCGTATCTCATTGCTACATTTGACACAGTTGACCATGAGATACTGTTCAACTGACTAGAAAAGTGGGTGGGACTTTCTGGCTCTGTGCTAAATTGATTAAAATCTTATTTGCAAGACAGGGATTACTTTGTGTCAACTGGTAATTATGAATCTGAGTGAACAAAAGTCACGTGGAGTTCCACAAGGGCACATTCTTGGGCCTCTTCTATTCAACATCTACATGCTCCCCTTTGCTCAAATTATGGACTATCATAACATCTCCTTCCATACTTAAACAAATGACACACAACTCTACATAACAGTGTCACCACATGACGACAGCCCCCTACATTTGCTAAATAAGTGGATTGAAGAAATCAGTAAGTGGGTGTGCCAGAATTTTCTACAACCAAACACAGGAAAAATGGAGATAAGTGTTTTTGGCCCCAAAAAACAAGGATTATAAGTCAGTACTAATGTTGAATCCAAGACACTAAAAACCTACGAATCAAGCCACTAATCTTGCGTAGTTATAGACTAGGACCTAAATTTCAACAGTTCAGTACAACTGTCCAACACTCCTATCGCTCCTGTAAAGCGATTTGAATCGTTCTATGTCTGTGGTGCTTGCCTTGCCTACTCATCAAAGTATGTGCTTAGATCCCACAGCACAGTGGGTTTGACCATGTGACCTCTTGTATTTCTTGCCTCTTGGGACCTATATTTTGCAATGTCAACATTTTCCCAACTCTCAGTATTTTCTTTGGCTGCAGGATTTGGCTTGGGAACCGGAGGGTCACCAGTTCCAAGTTCAGCATGGACTATTTGTATGTATATGTATGTGTGCAGCCCCATCACTCTGACATATCTCGATGCATGTCTATAGGTCTTGTTTGTGCATGTGTGTCTATTTTGGGCCTGTGTGTGTATAAACTGCAGCAGAAAAATGTGATTTCCCCTGGGGATTGATAACCTATGCTTTCTTCTTCTTCTTCTTCTTCTTCTTCTTCTTCTTCTTCTTCTTCTTCTTCAATGATAAGAGCAGTAATAAAACCCAGACTTCAGTTCCAGTTCTTCAGACTTCAAGCCTATTTTCCAGACAATACACGAGTAAATGCAAGACTGGTGTCCAATAAAGAGACACTGGAAGCCTAAACTAAACTTAAATCCCTCTGCTTTGATTGGCAACACCTGTCTGCTCTGAGCCCAGCAACCAGCACTCTCTTCATGCATCGTGTTGATGGAATAGATCAGGAACATTCACACATATTGGAAGAAAACTGCAGACTGCACAGAAAGTTTGGCTGCTCATTTGCTGCTGGTTGCTTTGAATTGTGTAGACAATATGGATAGACAGATGTGTAGTCATGCGAGCTTGATGCTGACATTACGTTTGCAGTATAGACAAGGGGTAATAAGAACAAAGAGTTTTAGAATTGGTCCAGTAGCCTCAGCCAGCAGCCTCAAAACAGACTACAATGGCTGCAACACAATCCTTAGGGCAGTGATTCCCAAACTTTTTCCAGTATGCCCCCCTTTCAGAAGCCAACAAAAGTTCAAGCCCCCCACCACAAAATTTTCAATCAATTGTTAACAATAATTGGGGATGGAGCTGATAAAAAAAGAATTCAAAAGTTAAATTTTAGCTAAATAAAGGTCAGTTGGATAGAAACAGCAAACTCATTTGTTTATTCCCCCTACATAGATCATATTCATTCAGCTTTGTTTCACTCTTTTTTTCTCCCCTGATCTTTCGTGCCCCCCTTGCAGTGGCTCCGCGCCCCCCCAGGGGGGCCCGCCCCCCAGTTTGGGAACCACTGCCTTAGGGGCAAATATACATCATCAAAGTACGTCCACTAAAAATTCTTGTTTTGCCACAATAATCTAACAACAATATGGAAAGGATCCCTACAAAGATATACCTTTTTAGACAGCCCTCTGATAGGGCACAGAAGCCGTTATATCGCTCTCTTCAACCAGACTCCTTTGACAAAAGCAGTACTTTTTCCACCCAGAACACGGGAGTTGCTGGTACAGCTGCTATGATCAGTAAGTTGCTTTGCTTTATTGTTTGACTCTGGCGTTTTAACACGTTAGTTTGGATCTGAATTAACCTTATAACACATAGAACGTCAACACATTACAGTGATGAAAGACAGGTGCACAAATGGCATGTGACAAACACACACACACACACAGACCAGTAAAGTGTCTGCGGTCCTCGTCGGAGCTGTCGTAGCCGAGACATTCTCTCGTGGAGCAGATGGTGTCACCAGCGAAGCAGGAACACATGTGACATTCGATCCTGAAAGTCGTCCCATGGCCTGTTGGTAACAAATGACACGCACAGAATGAACACATGAACAATGATTTACTGTATGTTTATAGTGGGATGATTTACATAGAAATGGTGACATGGGAAAACACCAGGCTCTCTCTGACTGTGTGTAAATCTGATGTTGTCACGTACAAAGTACCCTTTGGCGTCTGTGTGAGACACAGAGGGGTGTGACAAATTTGCCGGTATGTGATGACTTGGAATGAGAACAGGTTGGATAAATAGATAAGACACAGCATGATCCAATATCAGTATGAATATGATATATAGGGCACTACTAGTGCTTGACCTATTACTTGTTATAGGTGTCAAGAATGATCATTAATCGCCTCATTCCTACGTGAGATCAGTGATTTATTACGACCATTACTGTCTGGCTGGCTCTTCTTCTTTCCTATTACATTAAAGATTGATCCATTTAAAATTCTGGATTAAACCTCAGGAATATTAGTACCCAGAGAAAGTTTTTAAAAACTCTTCCTTCTCATTTAGATGACTTGCTATTAATTGTGAAGTAATTAAAGCGATATTCCCCTTTGTGAGAATAAGCCATTCAGTATGTACTCACCACTATGCCGATGTGATGATGGGTGAAGGTCTTCAGTTCACAAAACAATCCTGGAGTTTTAGGAGAAGCAGGGTAGCAGCCTCATCCAGTACAATGGCAGTGAATGGTGACCACGGATAAAACGTTAAAAATAGCACACAAAACAAACACAAAATGTCTCCATCCTGCTTGTGTGGTGTAATCCAAGTGTCTGCCAGCTGCGACATTAAAAATTAACCGCAAAAGACGCCATTTATACCATGTTTTTAGCAGAAATGTCAATGTAGGATGTAAACATGGCGTCGATCTCGCGAGACTTCCGCACGTGCGTCCATTAAGATATATACGAAGTCTCGCAGGATGGAGACATTTTGTGTTTGTTTTGTGTGCTTTTTTAAACGTTTTATCCGTGGTCACCATTCACTGCCATTGTACTGGATGAGGCTGCTACCCTGTTTCTCCTAAAACTCCAGGATTGTTTTGTGAACTGAAGACCTTCACCCATCATCACATCGGCATAGTGGTGAGTACATACTGAATGGCTTATTCTCACAAAGTGGAATATCACTTTAAGAGGAAAACAAATGAATGGAATAAGTCAATGGAATGTTAATCAGAGCTCTGTTGTGTACGCCGTCTGGCAGACACACACCAAACACTAAGATTGCCGGGGGCTTTAAAATGACAGACGCTGGTTAAAACAGAAAACAATGAATCACGCTGAGAGGTGGTTCACAGTGAATTATTAACACAGCGCCTTCACAATCTGATATCTGCAATTAAACTCTAGGATGCATGCATGGACAAACACACACACAGACATACAGACACACACAGACACCTGGGCTCTGGAAACAGACAAACTTGGGTATTTAGGACCCTGGGAACACAGAATCTTGAGAATTTAGGACCCTAGGAACATAGGACCCAGGGGACAGTGGACCTTGGGAATTTAGGTACCTGGGAACAGAGAATCTTGGGGACCCAGAATCTTAAGAATTTAGGAGTTTGGGAATATAGGACCATGGAAACATGGGGTGCTGGGAACATAGAATCTTGGGAACATAGAATCTTTGGTACTTGGGACTTTGGGAACTGGCAACATAGAATGTTGAGAACCTACAATATTTATAACTTAGGACCCTGGGAACAGAATCTTAGGAACATAAAATCTTGGAATTGTAGGACCTTAGGAACTTAGGGCTCTGGGAACATAGTATCATGGGAACATAGGACACTGGGAATATAGAATCTTGGGAACCTTCAATATTTGGGACTTAGGACTTCTGGAACTTAGGAGTCTGGCAACATAGAATTTTGGGAACTTAGAATCCTGGAAGCTTAGGACCTTAGGAATTTAGGGCTCTGGGAACATAGGATCATGAGAACATGGGACTCTGGGAACACAGAATCTACCTAGAATCTTTGGTACTTTGGACTTCAGGAACTAAGGACCCTGGTAACATAGGAAGCTGGGAACATATGACCCTGGGAACATAGGCCTCAGGGAACATAGGACCCTGGGATGTAGTTTAACTAATCCAGGCTTACATGATCTTAGCCATGTAAAATTACCCTGTTAATTTTCATCCGGCTAACTTGGTTCTATGGATGCAGTAAAGTTGTCACACAATTTCTAAAGGGTGCTCTGCTTCATGAGAGATTACAGTATGGCAGAATTTGATTGCATAGTTACAGTATGTTTAGATGTTTTTGTAGTAAAGACCTGGTGCTAGCTTAGCATAAAGACTGAAAGCTAGAGCAAAGACAGAGCCAGGTGAGCTGTTTTCCCCCTGTTTACAGTCTTAGGCTAAACAGAGCAGGAATCTCGGGAGTCTTCAGGACTTCAGGAAAAATTCTGCCTTCTGGGTTCAAATGAAATGCACCATCAAGCCTGTAGTCTTTCAGTAATGTAACATCTCAGCCTGACACACGACACACACAGAACCACCTGGGAAGTCATTCTTAGAAACAGAAACTGTTTGGAAAAGGGCAGGTACTTTCAAAAACACTTGGCTGGTGATTGGATGAACCATCTGTCTATCACAACTACAGGCTACCAGCTCAACCAGTTGGTGAATCAAACTCTTGCCAAAGCTGGTCAAAAGAAGAGAGAAAACATCTTTTCCATGGAGAAAAGCCTTCAGTGCCATTCTTTCCTCATCTTTCAATGAAGAAATGCTCTCCAGTTCAGATATAACTGATGCTATCACAGTATCTATGCTAACCTCTTCAGGAGGCTGCAATTGGAGACGGGTTGCTTCCATGGACGCTTCTCGCTGTCGTCACACCTAAAATCACACACGAGGCTGCCAGTAGTCCCCCCAAGGACGCTGATTGGCTGCACCACTTTTGGTGCAGACACAACTTAAAGCCTGAAAAGATGGATTCTTGTGTGATCTCACTAATCTATCTGCCTCATACTATAACAGAATTTGCTCAGTTGTTCTGGAGTTGATGTAGATCTCAATATGTCTAATCTAATATTTGATGTAGATCTTATGCTAATGTGTTAATCTAATATCTGCTCAAGAAATTGCACTTGGGCAGCGCCTTAACTCCTGCACCACCAGATCACCCCCAAGGGCATAACTTTTATCACATGTTCACAATTATCAAGATATACACTCTAATTTAGCACACACCTTCTCCAATAAGCAACGCTTCCTTCAGCAAGGATAGTTTCTCACTATCTGCTACCACTTACCCTGGGGTGTCTTATTGGAGAATGATGTGTTAATAACAAGCTACAGAAAGCTTCACAGCACTCTGAGCAAAAATGTGTGCCTCATAACAGGCCTTATCATGCTGTCAACAGTCAACAATATGACTGCAGAGCAATCAGGGTAATAAGGAGAGTGGGTAATGACAAAGCAGTTCTCTTTGAGTGTAAACTCTCTGACACCTGCTCAGAACAGGTAGACCATTTCGCCGATTTGACTGAAACATGAGGATGTTGGTGAAATACTGTATGAACCTGCTGAACTGAAGAGAGGCTCTTAAGGATTCTGAAAAGGTAAGTCTGTTGCTCTGTGATGTGACAGCACACTAAATTGCCAGACTTTTGAATGGAGTTTGGCTCTACACAAAACAGAACAGCGTGTGTCCAAATCAAACCAAACATCTGCGTTCAATAAGAGCAGAGCTGCTCACTCCTCCTCGGAAGTGCAGGCGAAAACAAACAGAAAAGCACAAAGCGAGAAAAATAAAAAACCTGTGAGGAGCCTGAGCTAGTGAGGGCAGAGAGGAGCAAGAGGAGGAGGAGGAGGAAGAGGAAGAGGAGGAGGAGGAGGAGGGTGGTGAAGGTGTGTTTGTCTTTGTCCGTGAATGTTCTCATCTGTCCAGGTCATTGTAATCTCAGGAAAGATTCAATCGAAAGCAACTGGACTTGTTTAAAAGTCTTTTCTGAAGACGTTTCGCCTCTCATCCAAGAAGCTTCATCACTTCATGCCTGTCAGACTAGTCTGAGCTAGTCTAACTAAATGCTCATCTTGTCATGACTAAATGCTTTGCATAGGTCCAGATCTAAAGTCTGAACCATGCTTATTTAAATTCATGAATCTTTTATTATGTAGTTATTAACATTTAGGAGAATAAGATGGAATGGCCTAGGCTGGATTTGAATCCAGGTCCTATAGTAAGGACTCTATATGGTGCACCTGCTCTACCAGGTGAGATACTGCAGCAGTTCATAGTTTTTATACTAATTAACAAAACCCCCAAATCCCCCAAAAGCATAGTTAATTGTTAACAAGTGCATAGTTGATTGTTAATAAGTGCATAGTTAAATGTTAATAAGTGCACTGTTAACTACTAATAAGTGCATAGTTAAGTGTCAATAACTGCATCATTACCTGTCAGTAAGTGCATAGATAACTGTTATTAAGTGCATAGTGAACTGTGCATAATAAAACATATAGATGTCTTAATAAAGCCACAAAACAACAAGTAACAAAAGCTTAGTAAAGGTTTATCAATGACATCACAAGTTTGTTAAACTTAATAAAAGTGTTAGTGCGAGCCCCCCTGAGACAGCATGGAGCCACTGCAGAGGGGGGGTGTAGATGACCAGAGGAGCATTATAATGTGAAGTAGAGTTAAATGAATATTATTTATGTAAGGGGGAAAAAAACGAGATTGCGTGAGGTCGGGAGAATGAACATTTTTCGGGTTCTGAAGGGGGGCCTGCCAAAAAAAAAGTTTGAGAACCACTGTTGTAAACAATTAAAGAATCTCATGAAGCTAAGTAACACCATTAGCAGTCTATAAATTGCTAACAAGCTTGTTTATCATGCTATTATGACGCACACATGTAAATTAAAGAATCCTCTTATAAGAGCCTGGTTAGCTATTAACTAATACTTATTACAAGCACCTTTATATAAAGTGTTACTGTTACTTTTAGTTGGTACTGATTGAATTCTACTGCCAATTATATTTCAAAAAAAGTAAACTGAAATTGCAGATAGACTGCAGTGTAATCAAAAATGCACTGAAGATGATTATGGTGAAATAGAGCATATGAGGGATTTCAAAATTATCAAGTGCCTCAGGGGTCCCCTGCAGGTATTTTCAGCACACATTCCATAAGATGGTGTGCTATTGGTCAACAGTGTGACTTAGCACGACAAAATTTACCAAAATTTGAACTCTACACTCACATTTCCACCCAAAGTACCTGCAATTTTTAGTCTCACGAAATATTTGTCAAGCCATTTTCAGCCGTGGTCTAAAGACCTATGACGATTAAGAAAATTGTTGTTTGAAAAAGTGATGGCTGCTTTACAAGCTATTCTTGCATGTGACTATACTATAACAATGACACCACTTAAAGCAACAGACAGGTATCATTATCTGTTGATTTTTTACTCTCTGTTTGTCTGTGTTGAAGCACAATGAACAAGAAGCTGGTTTGTGGCTGCAGATTTTTGAAAATAATGGCTGAGAGAAAATGCTGCGGGTACTCCACTAATTTGAAATATTTAACACTGCAAGCCCCACCCCCAAAGCTCCTGTACCAATCAGGGAATGTTTTGGGGGTGAAAGAATTTGAAATAGACTCTGGTCCCCGTGGTGGAAACGCCAAAGGTTCCTAGTCCCTGGGTGAAGATTCTGTGGTGGAAACATGGCTTACTGTATGTAAAAGATTT
>JAJHUR010089410.1:0-31410 GCA_027495735.1 Lutjanus campechanus
TGATTTGCTGTGTAACATTTTAAGTGTTAATATGACCTGAAGCAAACTGGTAAAATGTTTTTCTGCATCACCAACTGAATGCATGTCGGTTCCCGCATGCACTTGTGCTACTGTGGCTGTGCAGCTTCGTTTGGTGACATCGCTGACGCACTGGTTTGCAGTAACTTTGCATATATAACTTATTCTCTCAGCTGAGAATCTATATTGCTCATAAAGGACTTTGTTCAAAATTTGCTCATGCGTGAAAACCACATCGAGTTGTGTAGTTGTCAGTCAACCTCAATGATGCAAAGATATCCTCTCAGGTGACTTATGGTATGGTGGCAAACAAGTGTGCTTCACATAATGCTAGGTTATTTATTGTAAATTGCCTTCTCACCAGAGGTGTTTAGATTTCTGTTTCGTTCTGAGATGCTGTTCACACAAGTGCATTTATTTTTGGCCTGGTTGGGAGGAGAGGAAGTTTCACTCTGATGAAACCACCAATTGAATTTAATTTAGTTATTTCTTTATGTGAACCTTTTATTTCGTGCCATAAACTCCGTATCTACTTTTGTTTTGAAGTTATTTCTTTGATTGTTTACTCTGATTCATACTCAAGAACCATTAAAGGATGCTGAGTTGTTATGAAACTGTGGCCATAAAGGTGCCGTCACTAGGTGGGGACGAAAATCCAGCCAGTATTGTCCTTAAACACGGGTCATTCCTTTGTTCCATGCACTTACTTTGTATTAGTCAACATCTCCCTTTCCTGGACTTCCTGCATTGGCGTAATCACCCTACAGTTGGTTGTTCTTTTGGGACTCCAGCTGTTTTGAAGTTGTATTAAGTTTAATTCACCTTTTACTCTGTCTCACTTTTTCTTCATGTTAACCACTAATCAAACCACTAGCCTTGCAGTCTGCAGCACTTATTTCTCTCTCCATTTTTATTCCTTGTTTTGTCTACTTTGTAGAAAGATGTTACAGTCGGAGGTCCACACAATAGAAAGTTCTTGTAGTAGTGAAATAATACTTCATACTGGAATCTGACAGTATGACTGAGTCATGAGCACCCTGCTGTGTCCACGATACATACAAAGACAGTTGTCGCTATAGCTGCCATTCAGTGATTTTACTATTGCATCTAATTTCAATTCATGACATCTTCAAGTAATCTATCATCAAAAGATGTGGCATCTCTGTGATGTTTTTACATTTGCTGTGGAAAAACATCTGCATGTATGTTTGGAAGCGTTTGTTAACATTGAGCAGTTTCTCAGATTATTTTGGAATATACTTTAGTGCATGAATGAAATGCATGTGCTAGTGCTTTTTTAATGGATTTTTATCTCTTTCTTCCTTTTTTTTAGCCTAGGTCAGCTAGCTTCAATGGCTGGAATTGACAAGTCAGATTTCCAGCCTCTGGGAAGACCTCAGCTCTCCTCTACAATCGGACCACATTTGGGTGGTACGGCATCACTGATTACTGATGGTTCATCTTTGGTAAGGGCCTGCAGTGCAATGTTTGGGACATGTAACAGTGTTCCATATTTAATATTTTATTGATTGTACTTCTGTATTTGTATTACTGTGTTTCC
Source organism: Lutjanus campechanus (assembly GCA_027495735.1). NCBI lineage: Eukaryota > Metazoa > Chordata > Actinopteri > Lutjaniformes > Lutjanidae > Lutjanus > Lutjanus campechanus. The sequence continues at coordinate 1,580 of JAJHUR010089410.1, forward strand.
TAAATGCATCACGATATGCACATTTTGTTTTTAAACATGTAGAGGAATCCCCTGACTATGGACACAACAAATTTGGGATCATACAGAGCTTGCATTATGAAATTACATGAGTTCAGATGCATTGTCTGGCTTTATTTTGCATTTCTTTTGTTTATGTGGTGTGTTACAATTTTTTTTTCAATTTAACCACTTTCCCATAAAATATGTATCAGTTTCATATGTGGGAGATCTTGGAGAAAATGAAAAATGTTGTACTTTGTTCTATCTCTGGTCAGGCTATTTCAAAAACTCTTTTTCATAACTTTCAATGGTCCATTATGAGACATGTTTGCTCATGCTACTCTACTCATGCTACTTCTGTATCCCATTAGTAACTTCAAATGTTTCATTTAATGATTTATCTATAACTCCGTTTTTCTCATCAAATCTCCGATTTCTGGCCTCAGGTCGGCAGCATCCCGCCTGCTCCCCCTGGTAGACCAGCTGACCCCACCGCTCCCAGACCTCTATCCTCTGTCAGGGAGTCGTTGCATGAAGGCAGGCTGCTAGATGTGACCTTCACTCAGGCCTCTGGACCTGCAGTCGACCATGGTGTAGGTGGAGAAGAGGAACCAGATGAATGTTCCAAGCCTGTTACAGAGCATGCCTCAGGTTCTGAGCACAGTTTCCGCAGCCAAAAATCCATTGATAAGGTTAACTTTGGTAAAACTTTCCAGACTCAACCGAGCCACCCAAAGAGCAACAGCAACTCTCACAGAAGCAACGGTTCCCATGGATACAGCTTCAACAACAGTCATGCTTCCCATAGCAACGGGTCTCATGGTGGATTGTCCGGAAGATCAAGTGTTAGTGACATTATGAGTGACAAAGCAGAGTCTGTTGGATCAGCAGGGTGGAGGAGCAGGGGAGATGGGAGACTAGTGACAGAAGGTCAGTCAGGGTCAGAAGGGTCGGACTATCCTGGGAGGGAGCAGATCAGGTCTCTGGGCATTCTGGGAGGGCAGTCAGATAATGAATCCTTCTGACCAGCTGGCCAGAGAAATATGAAGAGCTCTGTCTTTCTGTGAGTGTCTATGTTCAGAGTGCCTTCTCCTTAAAAGGCTTTGTGTTTCTTCCTAAAATTGTTGTTTCCTTTAAGAATGTCTCTGATGTAGATTTTATACATCTTTTGTTAAGTCTAGATTCAAGACTAGAATTCTTACACCTTCAATCTCAATTCTTTACTTTTGGGGAGAGAGCATTAGAGCCAAATATCCTGTTGCATTTAAGTCAAAGCAGAGGTAAAATTAACTTAAATTTAGTTACTGATCGAGACAAGTGTGCCAAAAAATGCAATGTTATGTATATTTTTGTAATTACAATTGACCCCTTTTTTTAAATAAAGTCACAAGTTTTTTACAGAGGCATTTTGCACATGGGGTCATGTACAGTAAAACAACTTGAATCACTAAAATGTGAATGTAGATATGTGCGTTACCAAGCTAAACCCTCATCAGTCAGGTCTACATTTAAATCCACAGGTCATGCTCCTCCTGATGTGATTCTGTTTCATGTGAGAGCACATCAAACCTTAGAGGAAAAGTGTTAGCTCAAAGCCATTTCATGGGAAGTTTTAGTTAAAAATCATAGCTTCTTTTGTGTTTAGTATTCCTGATTTTATGGCTGTTTTACACAATATTTTTCATTTCTAGAGGTGAATGCTTTTTTTGATAGACATTTAATTTGTCCTTTTAAAAATGATGCAGAATTCTTTCTTGTTCCTGTGAAAATATTCGGTACTGCTCTTAAACAGATGTTTTTTAATAAACATGTTAGCAGTTTCAAGCAGTTTCTGAGCTTCAGAACTGAAAAAGGTGTCCAATGCTACTCCAGTGTTAGAAATGCACCATCTCAGCGCATTATGAACCTGGTGTAGCCCCAGTTTACCTGTGATCTGCGTTTTCAGTATGCCCTGATATATCCTCTTCATGCCATTAACACGTGCAGAATTGAGAGTTAAAGGTTAACTATGCAGGATTTCCCAAAACAATAATGCTCATGCTGACTGATACAAAAATAATAATAATCCCACAACTGTGCATGTCAATGCCTGCATCCGCAGAGACCCGCTCTCCACCCACAGCCATTATTTTGCTATGCTTGGGACACTTCCAACCATCCCAAAACATGAGTATTTGACGACCTGGGAATAAGAGTCGACAATCAACCGTCTTTCTGGTACCGTCACAAACAGCAACTGACAAATCTTCTAAATACTTCTAAAAATTAATACTAAATTAAATATTCAGTAATTAAATCAAAGTGCTGTGACACAAACCCTGAACAGTTTTACTCGTTTATATTTATTCTCAGTGCTGCATGTTTTGCAAGAATTGTCCCATACCTTCACACTGTTTAAGTCCTGTCTGTTCCATGCACCCTGGCAGTTTGTAAAATTGTGCCTGAAAATATTTTGGACTTGTGCCTGTTAGCTTTCTAGATTCAGAAACTGGAAACTTTTGTGAAGCAGATTTTGGTCCCTTTACCGGGACCAAAATCTGATGACTGCATTTAGTTTAGTTTTACAGTCTCTTTTGGTGCTGTGCCTTGAAGGTCAGAAATGAGACTAGTGTGTGATTCTTGTGGGTTAGAGTAGAACATAGTGTTCTGTTGGTGTATTCATGTTTTCCATTACAAGAGAGCAGCAAACACCAGTAAAAGCCAAAAGAAAACAGCTCTCTGCAGAGGTGACATGGAGTGCATACAGTGTTCATTTGCGATATCTTCACAGTGTTGCATATTGTTTTGTGGCACTTTTTCTTCAGGTATCTGTTTTGCAAATAATGTAGTGATACTCCAGAGACTGGTGTAGAGACTTTTTAAAAAAAGTATAGTTTTTGATGGAAATCCTGTCATTTGTCAGATCTCTCTTTGAGTTGCTTTTGTTTATGTGTCATTAACATACATTCTAAGATAGGATTCCTAAAATTAGTTAGGATTTGCTTATACAATATGAAATTGGGTAAAATCCTGTCTTTGACTCTTGCTATCTTAACTTAAGATGGGTTTCTGTAATACAGCCACTCGTCTCAACTTAATGCTGTTCAGTTTTCCTGCAGTTAAAGCAATATAACACCCCACAATTTTTTATTTATACATTTATTCGATTTAAAGTGGACCTATGTGACTTTTTAAATGATACAATTGCACTCTGATCCTCTTAGAAATGTAAGGTTGAATTAATAAACAACCAAACACGCCATTTGTTACACTACAAGAATTTTACTTCCACAGCCTTCCTTGGTCTGGTATGAACACGAGCTTATGATAACTAATGTTAGCAAACTTTGGATTGATATTGCTATATAATGGACATTTTATTTCAGTTTGTTCTATTGACTGTTCCATACTTATGTAACTGTTACATGAGGTTTTGATGTTTACCAGTAAAGACGAGAGGATGCAGAGTCAAAGAGAAAGTGAAGCTAATTTTGTAAAATGTCAAAACAGAACTGTGACCTATGTTTAAAGGAGTCACACCCAGGATGGTTCATGGACACACTGAGGAAGCAGACTGATTATTGTTGTAGTAGGCTATGTAATAAAATTTCCTCTTTCAGACTATTGACCACTGTGTAAGGGATGAATTACTCATACATGTTAGGGTCAGTTTGTGTTTTTGAGTGGTCTGACCTTTATCATTAAAGTTGTTTTGATTCACCATTTTGAAAAAAAAGCAAATGGAGTATTTAAAAAAAATATATATAACTGTTCATAATTTAAATGTTAACGTATGTGAATTCCGAGCAGGGCTGGGTATCGGCACTCAGTACCTTTTAAGGTATCGATTGAAATAACCAAGAAGTATTGAAACTTGTCCAGTCAAATGATACCTGCATTAAGTCTTTTTTATACATAGATCTAGGGGGAAAAAAAGTCTTCATATGATTTTGCTCGGCACAAGCATTCTTCAACAAGAAGGACCTTCAAAATAAGGTATTGAATGAAGTACTTGATTGGTATCACTGTAAGGGTACTGGCATGGGCGTCGCAATATACCAGTTTTGCCGATAAAGTGACATTTAAATGTAAATAATTTCACACTTTTTGTATGTTTTAGTCTCCACCTCCTTTCATTCGTATAATTTTTGTGATTAAAAAGAACAAAAACAGACAATAAAAGTTAAAGATAAATTTGACGGCTAGGATTCTTATCCCAAATTTTCTATAGATATTGCAATAATATTGTTATCTTGAATTCTTTTGGCCATGGTAATCATGTAGCGAAAATCTGATATTATGACAGCCTTAATGTGAATATATCATTAATAATGATTATGATTTTGAAAAGCTAAAAGGCCCTAAAAGTGTAGAACAAGAGCTTTATCACTCCCATGCAGTAAAACAATGGGCTGTCATGGCACATAATGGTGATAGTGCAGCATACTGTATGTGCAATTTGCTGTATAAATGAGTGTTTCACTATCAATGTGCTGAGGCCACTTCGATAAGTAAATTATCAAAGCTCTTCCGCTTCTCTCGGTGTCATAGAAGATTCTACAACACTGGCTCATTGTTATCATCACAGGACACATTCCCAGACTCTACTTTGCACTTTCACGCTCAGCACTGCCAGAACAAAGTAAAGGGTTGGGGAAAGAGTGTGAAAATTGCTGTCATGTTTATGATCTCAACCTATCTGCTCCACAGATATGGAGACTACTGCAGCAGCGCTGTCAGAAAACAGTGTGTTGGTGCTGAGAAGAAGGGAGTGAAGAGGAAAAGTGGAGACAGTGTGACAGCTGACAACAAAAAGACGCCGTGTAAACTGACACACTTCCAAATATTTCAGTGGAACAAAATCAGTGGACCATTGTTGTTGCTACAAGCCAGGCCTTCTTCCATCTGGGCCATGAGATCTCACCCAAGGTCAACCTACACTGAGAAAATTACATTCTTTCTGTCCAAAGTGACCTACAGTGAGTTTATTCAAGTTCCATATGAACAACAAGTCAAAACAAATCAAGTGAAGGATAAAAAAAAAGGAATCACCGCATGGAAAAATTACCAAAATGCAACCTGTGCCTTATGAAACGTGTGTATTTAAAAAAGGTGTGACTATTACTAATTTTTTAGTATTGCGACAAAGCCAGTTTTTGTTTATGCTGAGAAAATATACTTTAAAATTTAAAACTCTTGGCTATTAGGGCCAACTTCCTGGTGATTAAACTTTTTTATTAAATCAGACAGACAGACATCAAGTAACCTGACACACGTCTAACACAGGCTAACTTCAAACAATCAGATCAAACTCTTGCTAAAGCCAGTCGAGAGAAAAGCGACATCTTTTCCATTAAACATTATTTAATGAATTTTTAAACCAGGAAGTGAGATGGGAGCTTAGGGTGTAGCTAAACCTTTTTATGCCAGATTAAATCCTATTTTTGTAAGAATCTGGTACGCAACATTTACATAAAAAAATCAATTTTAAACCATCACTGTCATTATTTCCTCCTCTTCAACCATCATAACGTCACTACGTTCCACAAATTATTTAACTTTTAAGGGACTGTTATGGGCCCCATTTTGAAAAAGAAAATGGGTGCTAAGGATCTTCAACTCAGGGCAAACACTTACAGCATCATAAGGAAATCCTTATGGGCATTTTATGCCACCCTCTCCAAGGCATTCTTCAATGAAAATTTAAGGGAAATTGTAGCTTAAGTGGTTTTATGTGATGGTGTACAGCAGTGTGATAAAGTGGCCATACTTGCCAACCTTGAGATGTCAAAAATAAGGTTTTCAAAACCAAAGTGAGACACGTAGCATGGGCACAGGCGTCCTGCCCTAGAAAAAACATTTATGTTAAACAGTTTTCATGTTACTTTTAATAAAGAATGATTTACCCCTCTGACGAGAACTTGCATGATTCTCCAAAATAAACTAATATTCATTAGTTTTCATTTATTAATTTTTTGCCCCTGACAGAAGATTTCACAATATGCTTGCCCCTCTTCCTTTATATTTTTCTGTTAAAAATAGTTAATTTTTCTTTACACAATGTCTGAAATTTGCTTGAGTACTTCCTTCTTTTAGTATTCTCCGGTTTTCTCCTCATCTGACTCACTGAGGAGGATGAGGCATAGCTGTATTGTTGTCAGGATCAAGGGGGGAACCCAGAGAGGAAACTGAAAAATGGGAGTCACCCAAGAAAATCGGGAGGATCGACAAGTATGGCAGTGGTGTGTCTCCGTTCCTGGTTACAGTTATAAGTAAAGTAATGGTTGATGCAAATACATACAGCTTTCTTGGCGGCTCTGGCTCAGATCAAGCAGGTTGTTCACTAATTGGAAGATCAGTGCGTTGGTCCCCAGGTCCTCCAGTCTGCGTGGTGAAATGTCCCTGGACAATATACTGAACCCCAAACTGTGAATGTGACTAGTAGTTGAATGCTTTGAGTAGTCAGTGAACTAGAATAACAGGATATAAATGCAAGTCCAAGTTCATCCAATCTGTGACTGAGAGACAGGTTGTGTTCACAAGTCTTTATCTGCAGAATGTGCACAAACAAGAAGCTCAACGTCCTCTTCTGTGTTAGTCCTGTTGATCAATCAACACCCAGCAATGTCCTGACACTGAATTGTTTTATGGATTGATTAAACATCCGATAGGCTGCCCCATGATCACTGAAGAAGATCAAGGTCTCTTGGATGAGCTTCCATGGTAATCATGTCCTCTTGTAAAACAGGTGCATTGTGGGGGCAATCAAGGCTGTTGGTACGTTATTACATAAGACTGGCTGTCGGCTATCCCATGGTTGTCCTGGCACAGAAAAACCTGAGATTTAGCAAACTAACCTCCCCAATACACTGTCCTTCCAGCAAAGCAAATAATGATAAAATGTGACTAATGACGTGTGTGTCTTGTTTGATCAAGCTGTCAGTTTTTACCCACAAATAAAAAGGAGACTGGATATCAAAGAAACTGTCTTTAAGAAGGGAGATGAGTAAAAGTAGTGAAATCCAGGGTATTACATTTCAGATGCCAGACAAATGCATGTGCACAACAGATTTTGGTTGAATAGATATCACTGTTGTCAGGGGCATGGCGCAAATTTCTGGCCCCTCTACATTGGCATTCTCTACAGGCCCCTTCCCACATACATGGCTTCAAGTAAATATTCGGGCCCTCCTTACCTGAGGAACCTGTATATGCAGTCCACATACACTTAAGGTGAGGTAAGGTAAAGTAGCTCCCTACTTACCCCTGTGGGAAAATTTGAGTCTCACAGCAGCAGAGATATGTAAGGAATATAAACTGAATAATAAAATGAGTAATAGAGGATGGGCTGGTCGCTCTGACTCTCTGCAGCAGCCGTGGGTTTGACTCCTGCCTGCGTCCCTTTGCTGTGTATCACCCGAAAATACAGCGACTCTTATTTTCAGGTGATTATACACTAATGAAAACTAACATGAATATTATATTTCATTTCTGCCATATTTTGCCAATAAATCCCTACACACTGGACCTTTAAAATGATTTTATTCCTCCTCCTTTTTTATTTTCTATTTTGTTATTGTGGCGGTGGAAACACTACTGCTTTTGTCTACAGGGGCCTCAAAAATCAAAACAATATGAAAGTTCTTTGTAGTAGCTTTAACAAAGCCATGTAATAAATGAGAATAAAAATACAAATTAAAATACTGTAGATAACATCTATCTGCATCAATTTAGTATGAAATGTATAAAACAGTGCAAACAGTGTCCACGTGTATGGAGCAGTGTGGTGCAGGGCCTCAGAACCCACAGAAATGGCTGGAGTCATTATGGCAAGCATCATTGTGGAGCTACAGCTACTTGTATATATCCAAGCTCACCATACACCATAATATATTTACTCATTTCTTTCAACAGCATTAAGTGTTAAAAATGTAAAGGGAGAGGCAGAGAAGCCATACATTTATACAGTGGACACCTTGAAATACAATATAAAGGAATAGATGAAGATGCGTTTAGCACATATGCTCTTGCCTACTTGTCCTATCTGGTCATTGACTAAGTTTGCAAAAGTCTGGCTGGATGTGTGCAAGTGACATGGAGGACAAGGTGAAGTATTAATATTTATAATCACTGTGGTCGTAACCATTATGCGTTCATTGCACAGGAACATGGAGCTTTGCTCATACACTATTGTCTGTTAGTCTTCAGTAATGCCTAATTTTTAAAGTTCATGCACTAAAACAAGAACATTATGACAGTTCACACACTTTTTTGTTTGCCAGCTGTGCCCAGACGTCAGACAAATATCTGGTACTTTAATACTCTTATCGGTACACTATTAACATAATCTGTTTACTGGTCAAGGTAATGACCAATCAATATTTCCCTGGAGCCAAAGTACAGAATGAGACTCACGTATTAGTTTGCCTGCCAGGCTGATGCCAGACAGGGCTTATCAGTTAATAAATTACTGTATTTCCGCAGCAACTGTAATATACTTTTATGTGACTACCAATGAGCCATTAGGGGTTATTAGCCAACATTGATTAAATGCTAATAACAAGGACTGAACCAGGTTACACCCACACCCAGAGACATACACGTAAATAGACATAAACGTATGCTTGTTGAATAAATTATGGATGTTGGCCAGTTATTAGAAGAATATATAACATGAAAAATGAAGACAACACAAAATGAAGTTCTGTGAAAGGAGAGTGGTGTTTAATGGTCTACAGTTATGGCCAAATTTATCATTTACTGCATCACAGAAATCATGCATGCATTTGACAGTGCTATGAGAGGTGCTATGCTGTAAAAACTACACACTATATAAATATAGCTACAATTAAAATATGCCAGAATCCTGAGAAAAAGATATGAGCTAAATTACCTAAACATAATTGTCTGCCAATAATACAAAAGAGTCCCTCCACAAAGACTTTTCTCAGTCAAAACTTGAGTATGAGTACATTTAGGAGTAACACGGTCGCTTTCTGATTTCAACACTTCCTCAGAATAACCGGCAAATAAATTACAACCATCGCACTTAAAAAAAACACAACTCTAAAGCTTTACATTTCTTTTTTTTCCAAATGCAAATGGAACAAACTTGTTTTTAATTAGATTTTACAAACAATGTTACATTTTATCACAATTTTCAACAGGTGTTAAGACAATTTTGAGTGGTATAAATCGACAGTAAATACAGCTATAAAAGTGCTCCATTGATAACAAAACTGTTGATTCTTGAGATATAAAATTTAAGAGAAACTCTAAAATCCCCCTTTTTTAAAAAAATGCTAAAGCTGTTTTTTTTGTTTTTTTTTTGACTATGGGCCATAACTTTACAAAAGTGTGGTTACGCAGGCCGCGGATAGACAGGAATGTTGTTATTGGGAAAGGGTCTCCTCAGGCCCGGCAAACAAAAGGCAGATTCAATCCATGTCCAAGCCTATTCATGCATTCGTCCTGTGCTCATCAGTATTTGCCAAGCTCACACTGGGCAGCGATAAAGCCATTCTAATTACTGGTTTGTCCTTTTGAACCGGCCCGCTCCTGATTTTTTAAATGGGTGCTTAGTCATAGTAGGTCCAAATTTTGCTTCCCCAGCAGTTTCCCTTGAATCACTTTCACAACATTGTCACTTTAAATGCAACTGTCTTCATCATCCGGAGCCTCCTTTGGTCAACATTAGTTGTTCTCTTGTGAAACTGTGGTCTCCTAAGAAAACAATGAAAAACAGGAATGGATTACACATACGTCTTTTAAGTGAGTAAAGCAGGATTATACCATCAGGCTCTGCCTAATATTGCACCTAATTGGTCATCTATAAAAAAAAAAAAAAAAAAACTCAGACCACAACAGTTGCTCGGGGCATGTGGTGAGTTAAGTTCGTTGTGTACTCACACTTACGTGCTTCTACTATCTTATCTCCTCCGTTTGGTGTTGCAATCTTTGCTTATACAACATGCAGATTTCAGATAAAGCCAATGTGGTTGGGTGGCCGGAGGCACTGCAGTGTAGGTGCTCTTCTTTTATATCTTTACCTTTTTTATGTGATTTCTGCCATTTATTTTATTATGTAACAGCACTGAGGATTACAATTTAAGGGGACACATTATATTTAAAAGGTCAATTAGACTTAATTTGTTTTTCCCCGAACATGAAAAACAACAAAGAACATTCCTGGCCCGCTAAAGCAACATTTTTGTTTAAACAGCAGCAGCAGCAGCAAATGGAAACACATGTAATGCATATGAAATGGAAACATATCCGAATCTTCAGGGGGTGCTGCTTTAATTGCTTGTATGTTGTGCTGAATCAGAACAGTATAAAAACATCATAAAAACTTGCCACATCCTCCACTCAGGAAGTCTCTTGTAGTGATCGTGTGTAAGAAAATGTCTCGTCTGTGCCGAAATGTAGGGTTGATGAAGATTTGAACTCCTACAAAACGCATTCTCATGCATATGTATGTAGCTATGCATTTATGTAAACAGTTTCTATAGTAGATTCATGATTTGAATCTTATCTTGAACAAGAGAAGTTTGAAGGAATTAATCTTTGTCTCTGTTCAGTCACAGAGGCCTATAATGCTAACATTTACTAGCTTAAAATTAGAGGAATTCCATTTAAAGCTTTAGTTTTTATTCTATACTGAGATTAAATTTAATTCTGTTACACCAAAACTTTAAACTCCAGTTTAAAATGTGGTCCAGTATTAACGTTAACCTTACACTTGAGGAAGTTTAACATTTTAAGTAACTACCTTTTTGAGATGCTCTGAGCAAAATATTCAAGGTCCTTGAAGAAAGTTAAGCGTCTCTTCTCTTCTGTCTTTCAATAGTTGATCCATCAAAACGTTTTGGCTAAATATACTTGTGCATCAGAGCTCTGCTTAATGTTTAATCTGGATTTACTAATTTTTAACTTAATACTCATCTTAGATAAAATGAATCTTTATTGCTGCAAACCAGTTTTAGTGCGGTAAGTTCTTTTGTACTGTGCATACTGTCATAACATCACATATCTCTGGGTTTAATTTCCATGATAACTCATAGCTTCCACCTACAGACTTTTACTTAGCAAAGTTTGGACTTCCAAAGACCAATAAATATTGAGGATGAGAGATTTTTCAACGCCTGTTGTTAGGATTTTTTTTAGGACATTTCTGTCCTTGGTTACTGTCAACTTCCATTGAATATGTATGTGTTAAAACCATAAAAAAGTCCCTTACAAATGGGGTCCTCTCTCCATATTTGCTCCAGAAGGTCATCTTGACAGTGTTCCTGTGCCCTGTCCGCTGGTCAAAGGTCTGGCAGGTTTGGAAAGGGGGACTGTACAGGTGCAAACTGACTGCACCCTCTGTGTGGCTGCCATTTTCCACACGATGGAGGCCAATGGAGTCTAAAATATGCACACACACACACACACACGGACAAAAAAACATACATTTAGACAGTGTATGCCATTGGAATGCTGTGAAATGGGGCGCACAGGTAGTTACTGGCAGTGCTGTAACAAACAGCTGAGACCAAACATCACACCAGCGCTCTGTTTGGCTTTGGCGAGAGACTTAAATACTTTTCACTGCTAAGTTTTAACTGGCTGTTAACTCCTGTGAGACCAATTTAACATTACATAACTGCAGAGGTTGGAAACTTTGCCATTACTCTGCGCTTTAAAAAATAACAAGCAGACACACGCAGTCATGTCTGAGTCACATCAGCATATCTCGTGTGGGACACAACATGTAAAGAATGTTTGTTCTATTGTCCTGAACACATGATTATTTTCACCGTGTTAAGAACCAGTTTCACAAGTTGCCCATACACACAAACAATGGAGTATTAATATAACTAAATGGTATTAAATGTTGAAGAGCGTTCAACTCTAACTGAAAAAAAAGAAAGAAAACGGCCTTGTTTCTCACCATTTATGTAAGCAACCTTGTTCTCCTGGAGAATTCTCTGTGACTTCTGGACCATGTCTCCCTGTGATTTTCCCTCCGGCCATTCAAACAGCGTCTCCTTCAGCTGACCCTGCAGCAGCTTCATGAAACAGTGGGAGTCTGTGTGGTCATGGATGCTACTGCAAAGTGCAAGGGACACACAAGCATACAGTGTCAGAATACGTCCTGGTTCTTGACCCAAAAGTTTAGAATTTCAGGGATTCAGTCAAAAGGTGGCACAGTTTTTTTTTTTTTTTTTTGTTCTCGAGAGTCTCTTCTTCCTGTTTTATCATGTTCAAACGGGTCTTCCATTTTTATGCCTTACAAGTAACTAGAAATGTTTCACAGTAGCACATAAAACATGTATCTTTGCTCTTGTGAAAAAAAGCTGCAAGTCAAATACAATATGCAATCATGTAAGATCTTTCAGACAGTATATTGCAGGGTTGGAAGGGGTTACTTTAAAAATGTATTCTGATACAATTACTAGTTACCTGTTGAAAAATGTAGTCAGTAACCTAATCCAAGTGTCACAATACTAAAGTGATGTAACTTGATGACTTTCCGTTACTTTCAGATTACCCATAACAGTAGCGGCATGTCTGTGTAGCTAACATTGGTGGCTGGACAACGTTAGATGTTGAGACAAGTTAAAAATGAAGTGAAGTGAAGTCTTGTAATGTGTGTACTAAAATGGAATACAGTTGCCCCTTTTTTGGGTCCTGACTTATGTAATCCTGCATCATGTAATCCGTTACTACCCAAGCCTGCGTCTTGGCATTATCAAACAATGTCAAACCTAAATGAATCTCCTCCATTTTCTACACTTCAGGTGTTCACATGCTGACATAGTGGGGCATAAAATATTATAAGACAATATCTGTCTGTCGAACATTGGACTCTCTTATCTCTATTAACTTGATACAATAGTTGCCAGAGAATATCACGTGAATATGTGACCTACTGAGAGTGTAGGCTGGTAACATGAAAGATATAACAAGTTTTAATTTGTTCATCTCTGACACCTTAAAAGGTAAATTGGCCCAAGGACTGGTAGATAATATTGTGTTTTCATCACTTTAAAGTTTGTTTTGTCATGTTAATTATTCGAGGACCTCACCTGCCGTGGCCTTCTCCCCAGCACAGAATAATGAGATTGAATTTTCCGTTACCCTCATCGACCAAGTTCCTCGTGTACCTGCAAAGACAACAGTTTGTTAAATAAACAGTGAGACAGATTATACCTTATTAATCCATGCTACTGGTGCACTGAAGCCTAAAGAGTTGCAAAGTCGTCCAGAGGAGGACTTGTGAAGTCTCTGTCTGAAAACTGACTGGAATTAGCAAATGTTTGATTTTTAGTTCATTTGTAAGTGATAAGTACAGAGAAACATTGACAGTTGCAGAGGCAGTGTCTGATGTACTGTAACACAGGTCTCTTTATGGGCCTTTCTAACTGGTGTTTGCTACGGACACCTGAGTGTTTGTCTTGGCTATACTTGTTTACATGCACCCAGGTGTAAACAGCCACATCCAATAGTCCATCCCAAGTGTAAATATTTATTTATTATTACTATTTTTATTTTCATTGTTATTATCATTATCATAGTTGGTTAAGTTTAGGAAAGGATAATGGTATGTCTCTGTCATGCGGGTGTAAATAGCCACAATGACTGGGTGCAAATAGCATTGTTGGCTAGTGACACCAGGGTCCTAATAGCATCTACCATAATTAAACACACCATTTATTAGTTCTGTGGCCAGAAGTCTCTCAAAACAATAAGAAAAGACAGACTTTGATGATGTTGTAAAGTTTTGTGGGATGATGGGAGCAACCATAGCTGATGAAAGTCTATCTGTAACTCAGGCAAAAATATTTAATGTATTAAAGTTTCGTTCACATTATGTTTAAACCCATTCTACATCACTCTGTAACGTATCCGTCATATCCCACGTTTTCCCAGAACTAGTGGCTAGCAGGAAATGCACTTGAATAAATTACAGATTTATCTGGATTTGAACATTGTTGAAAACATATAGAATAATGTAACTACTTAACAAGATATATAGCATGTCTAACATTTTTAGACATTTTAATGCGGAAATGTTACATTTGATAGCTTTGATTCCATCATTTGTAATAATTTTCCAGTAAACCTATTGCGCAACTACTTGGAGGGGGTGATATTACACTTTCATTTTACTGATGCCAAAAAGAACATGATCTGTCACCTGCACTGACGAGCTGGACCCCAACATGGGACAAACATAAACGAGGTCAGTGATACTGATACTCGACGTGTTTTATTAATTTTATTTCCACACACGTCCTGCATGTAATCATAGCTGCGTCAGCCTGCATACTTAATCGCTGTACTCTCCCTCACGTTTTGTGATTCCGTCAGTCTCCAAATATTTTCGAGGCAGCTGCAGCTCCCTGGTGGGCAACTAAACAGTCACGGCACAAGCATCCATCCCTGCAAAAATCAGCGGGTGTGTGTGTCCGCTCTCAGTGTTGATTGGATGGCTCAGTCACCCTCCCTCCCCTGACCCCTCACTCATCAAAACACTGCGTCAGAAAGCTTCTGAATAGAACAGCCGTATTTTACACTGAGGTGGCCTTTGTGAGATAGAGATAAACATTTTTAAAGTTTGTAATGTGCACGGTGGCGTTCATAAATAGTCTGCGTTGACATAAATTATGCAAATCAGTTTTTTTTTCATTGTTCATTCAAATGAGGTGTGACGAAATCTGCTATTTTGTATGGAAACATCAGCTGGTTTTCATTCAAATATAAGACCGATGCTTTTTAAAGGATAAATATTTTTAATACAGGGTTTCTCCACTTTTTCCAAAGTCAAATTCAAGCACTTTTCAAGAATTTTCAAGGTGTATTTTCAAGCTTTTCCAGCACCTTACACCTGTGGTTAATTACCTATTTCTATACATACACTCAAAATGATTATTTCACTTCTTCATCAGATGTTATTGTGGAATAAACAACCAAAATGATGTTTTGTGACATTATTCTACAGAGGGGTGACATATTAATGGAAAAAACACAACAAAACATAGTTTCATGTTTCAAAACGTGTCACCTGTCTCACCTGCCTATGTTACTAACTGATTCTATCAGTGTTATGAATGAATTTATTTTGCAAACTTTATAAATAAACTAAATCCTAAATTTGTTATATTCACCCCCCTTTTCAAGGGCAGCTTTTAGCTCGGTCATCAAAAGTACTTTTTGCGACAAAAATTAAGAGCAGCAGACGTGTAATGCAGACATAATGTAAATATTCATTAAAAAAAAATATATCATAGGAGAAATTTAAATGATCTATTAAGGGTTAAATCAAATAGACAGGAGACCAGGGTGACAGACAAGGCTACAGCGCAAGAGTGCAAAGTGCATCAGCATAATGAAAGAGTGATATCTGATCTGTTAGCTGGTTATGAAACGAGCTGGTTTACCTGTACTGGTCAAACTTGGCGAATTTCTTCCAGTCCTGGGGCTTGCTCTCATATGATTCCATTATGTTCTGGACCTCCTCAACATTGATGGAGTCACTCTCGAAGATTTTGTGCAGAATTTTTATCAGGTCGTCCAGAGTCTCTGGCTTCACCACTTCGGTTTGCTCCATGTCTCTGAGTTGTTCTGGAGGCTGTTTTCAGATGTTTCTCTTCAGTTCAAAACAACAAGTTTCTTTCACCAACTTTGTGCACTCGTTCACTTTTTTATAGGGCAGCGCTGTAATTTGGGGGCGAGCTGATGGTGGACTGTACCATTATGGAAAAAGGTGAACGCTCACAGCATAGAGACTAATTGATGTCAATATTATTATAAGCGCTCAATGAGATACTGCAAAAACACGCGGCTGCACTTTCCCCACACCTGATCCATGAAGTTTATGCAACTTTTATTTTTTTGTTTTGCATGTTTTAATTAAAATATGCATTGATCTCACACATTAAGAACTTGGACTAATCCTCTTTGAGTCCTATTCCACCACGTTGTCACAAACACAACCTCCCCCTTTTCCTTTCTGCCTCCCTCTTTCTCACTGAGGTATTTTCTCTAACAATAGCTGTCCAGCCTCTCTCTGTGGGCTTTCTCCTCAGAAACTCAGATCATCAACACTCTGTTTAAGGTGTGCACAAACCACAGGCTCACAAACAAGTGGGGATGGATGAGAAAAAAACAAAACGTGGGAAATGATGATGAATGATAGGTTGAATGGTATCAGGAATGTTTTGAGAAAAACAAGATTGTTGCTCTGACTAAATATTGTTTATTTTTAGCCCTTAAGTCACCCTTGTTTTTGTTGCATTAAATGAAGAGATTATGGCATGACTTGTAATGCATGAAGGAATAGTTACTAAGTAGTTAACCATAATCTTTATGGGAACTTCACAGAAAAATATTCAAAGTGATGAAAACAGGGCTCAACAATAAGGATTGCCCACTTACCTACTGGGCCAGGTAAAATCTCCGACCAGGAAAGAGAAGAAGAAGAAGAAAGAAAAGAACAGAAAAGAAAAGAACATTGATTAATTGTTGAAGTAATTTTTCATGCAAAAATGGCATAAAATGCTCAGCCTCTCAAATATAAAGAGTATTCCCACTCTTCTCTGTTTATTATCATTTTTAAACCAAATATCTTTGGTTTTTGGACTCATACTTCATTGTTTAATTAACTCATAATTAATATTTAAAGACATCATCTTGGACTTGGAAAAACTAGGATTAAACTCTAATGCTAATCATTATCTCTGACAGGTGTTTGGTTGTCTGCAGCTAATCTTGAATACTACTGGACACATCAGCCTGAAATTTTTTGTGCATGTTTATGACTGTATGTGCAAGGACCTCTTAAGGTTACGGGGATTCACTTAAAAAAAAAAAAAAAACTTGAAAAACCTATATAAAACCTATACTGACTGCTGTGACTTCTCACTCCTCTTAATTGTTAGGGGCCGCAAATCATCAACAGTAGTGCACAAGTAGAAGGGATATTAGTAGTAAGTAAGTAAAAGTAAAAAGGAAAAAAAGTTTTAAAAAGTTTTTTAAAAAGTGAAAAGTCCTCACTAAGGAACTGCTCCAGATATTTGGGGAGTTATAACTAACACTGCACTGTTTGCTGTTGCTCAAACTTGAAATCTTGAAATGACAAATTGATGTACTGTACAGAGTTCAATTAACTCATTAAATTAAGTTTATAGAGAAATAGTCAGTCAGCATATTATCAGATGCATTGTATGAGAGTTGAAACTCCTGAGTCGTCTTTTTTATAGTTTGAAGTTTCAATCTGAGAGAACAGGAAATCAAATTAGTATCAGGTTTATAGAAAAGTTTATTTATTTTGAATAATTACAAAAAACAACTTGTCTTTTCAAATTCAGTCAATTTTTTAGGCAGCCAGGACACTAACTTTTTAAAGTCAATTCAAGTACTCCACATTTACAACGTGAAATGTGAAGTTTCACAAAATCCAAACAGTCCAGTAAAGTATAGGCTCAGATCTCAGCCTCAATTACGCCTCAGTTCAGTAAACAACAGGAAGCAAATTGAGTTAAGCGCTTTGACTTTCCACCTGCTTCTGTGTGTTCTGAAAGTAAAAACAACAACTCTGACATAGATTGTGTGCAAAATCAGATACAGATGTACAGTCAGGGTCCCAAGGACGTATGCTCCTGTCCAAGTTTTTGACATCATATCCAACATCCTACTTGGCTGTCGGTCAGCTCAGTTATCTCAACTTGCAGTTAATCATAAATCATTTGTATGAACGTGATGCATTCCTTCACAGACATTTTCAGGCCGTTCACCCGCAGCACGGCACCCATTTCCCTCAAAGAAAAGGAGAAGAGTCACTATGAAGAAAAACAACACGTCAGTTCAAGTCCATACAGTATAGTTCATGTTATTGTTGGTGACATAAGGTGCTGATAAAATGTACAAAGTGTGTTGTTTTTGCATGCTGTGAGCAGCGGTGGCTCACAAATACAACATATCAAATAGATAAACAGATGTCATAGTGTACATACAGTATAGCGCCTTGCTCAAGTACACTTTACCAGAAATGTTAGAGAAATCAAAAGGGAAAGCTTCAGTTGGAACGGCACAGTTTTCGCAATTTTTGGACTGAAAATTAGGTAAAGTTGGCTGAAAATGACAGGCCAGAGCCCAAACCAATGCTGAGCTGGGATATTCCAACAGGAAAACTCTGCATTTGTTTGCTCTCTTCCCACAAGGAAAATCCTCTCTGGCTGAGGAAGATATTCAGGCCCTCATGTTTACCACTGGCAGGATAAAAAGTGGAGAATGTTCTTTGCATCAGAGGCTTGTGGCGTGTTTCCCTCTCAGCTGCCACATCATCAACACCAGATGTACTGTTGCTCCACCTTGTGGCTAAAACCTGACCCAGCCTGTAGCAGTGAGATGTGATATTAAACAGATGCTCTTTTTAATATCAACGGGCTTAATAGGAAATGACATTTAAACTAGTTTGTTGGCCTAGTAAGTCTTTAAAAAGATTCTGCAACATTTAATATGACATTTATGTAGCTAGAAAAAAGCAGTGTGACATGTACTGATACACAGAGGTGGCAAACACATATTAATTAATTTTTCTGAATACACAGATTTGTTTTTATCAGCTTATAGGGGATGCCATGGGCAATTGTAACATGGGGCAGTTGTAACCACTCAGTTCCTCCAGCCAAAAAGAAGCAAGAATGATGACACATTTTACCTCCATGTTAGTGGTGAAAAATAAACATGTACAAACCATGGTATTCCTAACTGGCATATAAGATTTGATCATCGCTGCAAGGTCGAGTGCAATAATTTATAAATAAAGCTGAATTTTCAAAACTTTTCATTGCATTAGAATTATCTCTGAGCTTTAGTTACTAGTTACTTTACATATGAACATTTTTGTATACGAAATATGCAAATTTAGAATTTTGCACTGTTGGTTGAACAAAACATTGTGAAAGTATCACTCATTAGTTGCAGTCATGTGCAAAATCATTAAAACTAAACTGTACCTCAACCAACTTCAACAGTAAAATTCTGCCTTTGTGTTTTGTAATGTTTGAGTATGGAAGCCTTGTGAGAAAAAAAAATTGATGATCCATTTTCTAAGCTTTCTGAATTGTTTACTATCCTGTGTTTATGACTGAGCAACAAAAAGTTTTGCCAAGATTATTTTTCAAAATTACATTTTTTTTTCATCTGCATCATTACCCCATGTTCTGAACAGGATTTAAAGCATTAATATTTTCATCTAGGTGAGTCTTAATAGTGGTGCACTTCAGCATCTTGTGGCCAAAATGAGTACTACTGGGGCTGCCAAATTTTTTAAATGACCCACTGTAATTAAAAAACAAAACAAAAAACTATATGGTTTGAGCATATATGATTCCTTACAAGATAGAAAATATACCAGGGACCCCCTCATTCATGTCATTCAGAATAATTTGATGTAACCTTTTTTACATTTAGCCATGTGAAAGAAAGGAGAAATGTATTAGAAAAATATTAGACATACATTAAAAATATCTGCGCCATGTCAACACAGAATACCCAATTTGGCCTCCTGTCAATTTCTGTAAAGCCATACTGGACATATCTCTCATCCTATGTACGATTGGCTCTATCTATACAGAAAATGTTAACATAAAATGAATGAATTAATTAATAAATGTACACGTGTTTCTGTACTATCTACTTTTGTTGTTGTAAAGCAGCCTAGTTTTTGGGTAAATTAAATTGAATAATTTTAATACACAGTGAACTAACTTCACTGTAAAATAATTGTTCTATGTAACAAATATTTCACAACTCATAATCCAATTAACGATCAATGTCATTACGTGTTTTGATCCTTTATGTTGATGCCATATGATAAAACATCTGTTCTAAACATTAATTGTTCATTCAACACATTACTGCGCTGCGGAAGTCTTCACTGGAATCAAATTTATATAAGAATTCTGTTTATGTGAGTAAATGAACTATTTTATTATTCAGTTGCGAATGAGCAAAATATTGTTTTGGACCCATTTGTCACAGAGAATCGACTTATTTTTATACCTTAGAATTTTATAGTATAAAATAAGAAAAAAAACCCCAAATAATTCACATTTCTCTTTTGTGTGTTTTCCATCGACGCAGGGACGGAGGAAGTTTGACCCGTGTCGGCTGCTGTAGCGGGAGGAGGCGGAGGAGAGCCATGACTGGTCCTTTGACGTGGAATATTTCCGTAAAGAGACGATGGAGGAGTAGCAGCATCGGCGGCGTGTAGCTCGAAGCTATCCCGTATTAACCTTACACCGAGACGGGATTTAGCGGTGAATCCCGGCGGTCAGATCTGGGTTCACGGGAGTTGACGGACAACAGTCCCTTTCTGTTCCCCCGCCTCCCTCCTCCGACCAGCTACAATCATGATAAAAGCCATTTTAATATTCAACAACCATGGGAAACCAAGGCTTTCTAAATTCTACGAGCATTATGTGAGTAACATCAGATTTTATTAACCGCTATATACATATTTTATCGTTCAAAAAGGTTTGTTTGCACGATTGATAGGCCAAGATGAAAAAAAAGTCAACAAAAAATGTGAATCTATGGGTGTTAAGATACTTTGTTTCATGTTTTCTCCTGCAGTCAATGCAAACCCAGGCAGATGAAGCCAGGTGTAGACTGCATACTGTACAAACTGTTTGAATGGGGCAGGTGTGTGTGTGTACTTTACAGGCGGCCCAGTGATGAGCTGTTGTATCAGACCTGGTGTCTAAGATGTCAGTCTGAAACCACGCTGTCCTTTTAAATTATGAATAATTTAACGTGTGCAAGCCGAAACGAGGC
The DNA here is from genome assembly GCA_027495735.1 of Lutjanus campechanus. Taxonomy (NCBI): domain Eukaryota; kingdom Metazoa; phylum Chordata; class Actinopteri; order Lutjaniformes; family Lutjanidae; genus Lutjanus; species Lutjanus campechanus. Next base: position 22,388 of record JAJHUR010089410.1, read on the forward strand.
TATCGCGTTCCTGCCCAGCCTGTGTGAACAGGAGTGTACCCACTTTTATTCATGCTACATCCAGCTGTGCCACTCTGTTTGTGTCACATGACTGTAATAACGCCCTTGTGAGTGACTCGTGCTCACTCCTTTAAACCTCTCACCACTCCTGCTTCAATTAAGTTTACTGTCAGTAACTCACCTGACAGACAAATCATCAGTATTTCACTTCAAATGAATATATTTAATTAGTTTTGGGTATTTTGTTATTTGTATTTTGCTGGGCAGAAGAATTAAGATATAATTTGTAACATAATACTGTAACAACTTGTATTTGTGTATGCTTAAGATACACAATGAGTTATAATTGTATTCTCAAATAAGACCCATCTTTTATCAACAGATTTAAATGAAAAATCACAGTTAGGTCTAGCAGAGCAGGTTTAGTCGGGTTTAGTTTTTTAACTCACAAAACACAAAACACTAAAGCCCCTACATTCCAAGTTGACTTGAAAAACGTCATTTACACCATGTTTTTAGCCTAAATCTTCATTGTAGATCCTTAACTTGGAGCCACTTTCACATTCGGGTGTTTTTTCCATTTCAAAACTGGTCACCATCCACTTACATAGTTTGGGAGTAGATAATGACTGAATTTTCATTTTGTGGGTGAACTAACCCTTTAAGTAACTTACAAATTTAAAGGGACAATTCACCCAAAATCAAAAATTCATCTGTTTTCCCTGGCCTGAAGTACTGTTTATCCATCTAGATAGTTTTGGTGTGAGTTGCAGAGTTTTGGAGATATTTGCTTCAGAGATGATTACCTTCTCCTCAATAAACTGGGACTAAATGGCACTTGGTGCTCCAAAGCATTAAAAAAAAAAAGATATGACCCACTGGTTACTCAAGATAATCCACAGACCTTGTTGTGAAGCAACTCACACCAAAACAACATATATGGATAAATAGTACTACAGGCCGGTGGAAAAATATGTATTTTCCATTTTGGAGTTTGTACATTTTTGTTTGACATGAGACACAAACCCTGGTGTCCTGGGTGAAAGTCCTGTGTTTGACACCATCCCTCCCTACGTGCATTTTCACGCTCTCGATACTGCTCCTACTGTAATTGCTACGGCTACTAGAAGTGGCTGCCTAACAGTGACATAAATAAGCTGCTACCATACGGCCGTTTTTCTGGTGAGGACAGGCTGAAACCAGCGCTCGAAATGAAGGATGCACTGTTGTCCCAGGGAGAATAAAAATAGCACCTGGGACGCACATATATATGGTGTCTGGGACAATTCTTGGACAGAAGAGACATTTATCACTACAAATTAAGTTATTACTTTCATGTGTCATGGAATTTATATCAATTTAATTGTTAGGTGTTCAATTTTGAAAAATGTGAAGTGACGCCACCCGGCTGAGCTTTATGCTACGTCACACACGCTTATACACACAAAATCAATCATCGAGAGAGACACATGCAACAGCACTTCAAGCACCTTGACGCGTTGTGACAGAGGTTCTGCAAGGCTTCCCCACATGAAATTGATGTGGAGGTCATGCTTGTGTTTCATTGTCGGCTTCTTGCTGTGTATAATAAAGTTATATTAAATACGTAGAATGGGGGGAAAACATCAATTTAGGACTATTATTATTTAGTCTAGGACAGTTCAAAGTGAAATTTGGGACAGATGCGGGACAATAAGGACAAAAGTGGGCTGAAACCACCCAACATGCACCCCTGAATTTGCAGCCTCCCGTCACAAAGATTTCCTGACTGGCTGTTTCAAATCTATGATGTGGGAAATTAGCAGGACTCCTCTTTTCTATGTGGGCGGATTAAGGTCAGACCCATACTGAGGCTGCCTAAAATACAAAATGACTTGTATTTTAAATAAGTACTTTGTATTCTATTTAAATATATTTAATGAGCAAGTATTTGTAATTTGTAACAAGATGCTTTTTGATGTGTTAGTGCCCATCTCTGCTGTCAGAAAACACAATGAATGAGCTCCATGCAGGTAACAAATGATTGCGTAATATCCTTTGTGCGCAAGCTGTGTTGGCTTGTTCTCATAATTGGATTTATATCTCAAGGTTGGCTGCCTGTCCCTTCTTTAATATTGGTGCTACACCAACAAGGTGCCCTAACCAGGAAACTAAATTTATGAGCTAGAAGAGTTATTACACGACTTGACAGCAAATTAATTGGAAGCTATTTTCAAAATATGTTAATCGTTTAAGTCATTTGCAGGCACCAGCTTTTCAAAACCTGTACAATAAAAATAACATCATATTAGATATGGTCACTCTCAATGGGACCCCATTGGAAATTTCAAAAGTTAAAATATGAGGAATAGACCTACAAGCACTGGTCGATTAATCGATACGGTGATTGAAGGAAAACTAATTGCCAATCGATTAATCATTTCAGTCATTTTTCAAGCTAAAATGTTGCTGCTGCTTGCTTTCAGCCTCTAAAATGTGAGAATTTGCTGAATATCTTTAACATTTATGATTGTAGGAACTTCGGGGAACAAAAGAGTCACTGAGAGGTGAAGGTCGGGCCTGTTACTTTGGCTGACACGCTTGACAAAAAATCACTGAGATTCAGTAACGTTTAAAATTTTATTCAAGAGAAAGAAGGATTTTCTTCAAAGTGATCAAAGAAAAGAAAATGGCGTTCAACAAGAAACAAGAAACAAGAAAAGCAGTTTTTCTTACATATCAGATGCTGGAGCCAGGAAAAAATTGACATTTTTGTTTGATAAATCACAAACAAGTGATCAATTTTTGGAATTGTTTCAGTTGGGTAAAAGAAGACATTAAATATCCTGCTTTTGAGAAACCAATCGCCAATCAATCATGAAAATAATTGTTGGTTGCAGATCTAACTTCATTTCACATGTTCCAGTATCTGTCTGTTGAGATGGACATGGGTGTATTTGTGTTTCAGGGGAATGAATTAAAATTGATCGGATTATAAGAAGGCTGTATGTAGACACCATCTGTTATATTAAAAGCTGAGGTGTCGGTTTGCACTCTGGCAGGATATAATGTTACACACACACACACACACACACACACACACACACACACAGACACTCTCTGCTAACTGTGAAAACCGTCTGCAGCATTCAGTTTATTTAAGTTAGCTTATTGTTAGGACTGGTCCCATCGTGTTAGAGGTTGTGCGCGAAATATAAAAAGATGAACAGTGATGTGTGTTTGAATCCTGTGTGTGTGTGTGTGTATGTGTGTGTTGTGTTGTGTTGAAACTTAGAGTGGTTATCTTCTTAGTTAGAGCCGGTCTGCTGGCTCAGACGTAAAGCCAATACATCCGTCTGATATAAGGGCGACGTGTTCAGGTGGGGGAAGAGGAGAGTGAAATATGTACACACACAAATTCACACACCATAAATTCCTTCGCCGTCAGTCGGCCCTCTGCCAGCATCAGTGAGAAGTTTTGGAAGAAGAGCAGCTGAGCATTTGTGCTGTAACAGCAAAACCTGCAGAAGTCTTGAGACTCTGGTTCTGCAGCTTTAACAACATCGCTTTCACACATGTTGGATGTGCATATGATAGTTTGCTGATGTCTTTTTTTCAAACCAATGATGGCAGGGAAATGATAGATAAAACTGTATCTCACTTTTACATTAAAGTGTATAGTAATCCACTGAAAACGCTAACTTCAGCTAACAGTACAGAGCGCAATTTCTACAACCAGCAGACACACACTTGTTAGCGGGGTACAGTTTGACACAGTAGTGTATGTAAAGTAGCGTATTGCATGTAGGCTATTGAAATTGAAAGTATTTAAATGGACTACTGATAATTAAGATATAATGCATGCATTCCATGTAAGATTGAAGGGCCACGAATATTACGAACATTGCTGAATAATATCAGATGTCTTCATGGGAGAAGTTGACCCTGACCTTTCCTAAAACCTGTTGTTTTTGGAACCTCAGTCAACTTACTCCTTTCCTGTTTTCTGTACTTATGCTGTGTGCTTGGCTCATTTATGTTGAAAAGATATTGCTGGCCTGGGGACTGCTAAAAGCTAACTAGATAGCTAGCTGCGTGACTGTATTTATCTGGCTATTTACATAGTCTGATAACCATCTTTGAAATGTTTTCCTTTCAAGATAGTCGAATCTAACACATCGCATATCTAAGTACAGGAAACAGGAAAGGAGAAAGTTGACTAATCTAAGGCAAAAAGTGGCACTCAATTGCTGATAAATACATTAATAAATACTTGCAATGTCCTTATATCTGCTTATAATACCCTTACATTGTGTTATAAATCTTTGAGACGATTTTCTTTTGCCTTCATTGAGCAGTTTTCAGTGAAGCTACAGACAGGAAACCTAAGAGAGATGCAGCTGCAGATCTAGGGTGTGTGTCCTCAGCATGAAATCTGCATACCCTTGAATTTCACATATAATAAAATCAGGAAATAGAGGTGTCACTGCTCCTCATACTTCAGAGGAAAGCTGCAGGTTCAGATGGTCAAATTTTGGTCCAGAGGAGGTCACTTATGTAACCAGAGTCCATTAAAACCCTCAACAGCAGAAACGCCTCCACGAGAAGTTTTTAAAGAAGCTGCTACTTTTCAAAGTTTTGCTGCTGTGCTTATTTGCGACTGTATCATTAAACTGTGAGTAACCCCGCTGGTCCCATGCTACAAGTCACATGACATGATTCAGCCGCTCAGCCAGCTGCGTACTGGACGGCCTCTCCTCTCCTTGTGCTCACTGACCTGTTAGGCATCTCGAGAGACATTAACACCCTTTGGTGAGACTGACTCAGTGTTAAAGCTGCACATAACTAGATTTTAATCACTGTCGACTTTTGATTGAGGATTTTAAGGTTAGAATTAAAGCCTCAGACCATTTATTTAGACTAAGACTGTTTGCCTTGGATTTTGTCCCTCTGTTAGTTCAGGAAATGTTCAAGTGTGCCCAGTCTTTAAACCTTTTAGTGAATGCTTGCAAACCCGCCTCGCCTGCGGGTGTTTGAGGTTTTTAAATAGAATTTCATCCATTAGCAAACAATAAGATAAGCCTTGATTCAGCTTGTACAATTAAATTATTGCCTCTGTAGCCTGTGGGCACTAGTGTATGTTTAAATATGACAAAGAGAATGGTTAGACGATAAATCCAGTTTTTTCACTCAGAAACAATATGTATTCAAGAAAAAGAGAAGAAAGGGGAATCAGAAATGTATCTGCCAACGCAGTCTACCGGCTAGAAGTAATAAAATGGCTCACTGGGAGGAATTAAGTGCACAAACATGACAGTATTTACCATCCTCTTCTTTGTTAAACAATCTGTTTCCTTGTTTCATCCTGCAGACTGAAGACACAGAGCAACAGATCATCAGGGAAACCTTCCACTTGGTCTCAAAACGAGATGAGAACGTCTGTAATTTCCTAGAAGGCGGAATGTAAGTCGTGAGGTCTGAGTGCATCAGCGTTGGCCTGCCAGTGCATAAGAAAGTCTGTCTAAATGCTAATGGATCAGGTTGTAACTCGGTGGAAGTAGATCATTTACTCTGATGCAGCATCACAGGAATTAATTTCACACAATAGATGAAAGCTCAGAATGACAATCAATAGTAACAATGTTTGTTTAAAGTTCATTTATCATTCATGAATGAGGAGTGAACCAGGTGTCCTTTTACTCTACTTGCTCTGGCACGTTTTCCCTCTCAACAGTCTGTCATCTTTAATTGTGTGACACCAAAGCCGCATGGTTATATATTATTACACTGTACATTAAACATTAAACAACTGCTGAGTAGTACCATGTCAACAAATTATCTAGAACTATTAAAGAAATCTCTTTATTCACAGCTCCTTTGAAATGATTACACAAGACAACATTTCCTGTGGCTCAAGCCACTCTGGTGCATTACCACAGTCACTGAGGTCTTATGAAACCCAGTAACAGATTGGATAAGCACCACCTTTCACATCTTCTCATGTTAGTTTATACAAACCCCAATTCCAAAAAAGATGCTGTGTAAAATAAAAACAGAATGCAATGGTTTGTAAATCCTTTTCAACCTACATTCAGTTGAATACTGTGCAAAGACAAGATATTAATGTTCAAACTGATTTACTAAAATTTTTTGTAAGTATAGAGTCATTCTCATGTTTTTAACAACACTCAGTAATCGTTTGGGAACTCAGAACACTAATTCTGAAGTTTTGAAAGTGAAATTCTTTCCCATTCTTGCTTGATATATGCTATGACATATATATATATAATGAAGCTCATATTTTCAGTGTGACTCTGTAACATGTGCAGAATGTGTCTTGGCATTGTCTTGTTGAAATAAGCAGGGGCGTCTGGAAAAGACATCTGGATGGCAGCATATGTTGCTCCCAAAAAAAACAAAAAACCAAACCTGTATGTGCCTTTCAGCATTAATGGGGCCTTCACAGATGTGACAGTAACCCATGATGCTATGGGCACTAACACACCCCCATACCATCACAGATTCTGACGTTTGAAGTGAACGCTGAAACAATCTGGATGGTTCTTTTCCTCTTTAGTTCGGAGGATACCATGTCCATGAATTCCAGTTTTGTCACAAAGAGATGAACATCTCCCTGAAGCTCCTGTTTTTACATATGGTGACTCATGACTGAAAACATGCTGTCATCTTTGTGTCATAACATGTTTATGACATACTTATCACAACAGGTCTTGATTAGGAGAGCGTACAACATCCCGTGTGTGTAACTTTTTTATGTCTGTTTTTCAAAATGTCCATCATGTGTCCAGTCAGGACAGGTACTGGTGTGATGTGTCCTTGTCCCCTGTGTTTCAGGTTGATCGGAGGATCAGACTACAAGCTGATCTACAGACACTATGCCACACTGTACTTTGTGTTCTGTGTGGACTCCTCAGAGAGTGAACTAGGAATTTTAGACTTAATCCAGGTAAAAGCCAGTGAAGCCAGAGTGTATCTGTTACCATGTTTGGCTTCATACTTTCAGTGTCTTCCTTGATTTGTTCTGCTGTTCTTTTTAAATAAATTCTTTCCTTTTTCAGGTATTTGTGGAAACGCTGGACAAATGCTTTGAGAATGTCTGTGAGCTTGACTTAATTTTCCATGTAGACAAGGTAGGAAACACTAAATATCCCTAATTTACCTCTTGAATATTTGAAACGAAGTCAGTTGTAATATTCTGTTTGAACCATTATTGCCTCATGCTGTGGTGTCTCTTATCTGATGACCTGTTTCGTGCTGTAACAGCTTTTTAGTGGCTTCCTGCATTTTGTAGTCATAATTGGTTTGTGAGACGACGAGCAACTTATTAAAAACAACCTAAACACAGGCAGCAATTTAGAGCTGAAATGATATGTCCATTAATTAATTAATAATAATCAGTTGACTGGCAAAAAAGGAATCAGCAACTATTTTATTAACGGATTCATTGTTTTAGTCAGTTTTCAAGCAGAAATGCCAAATATTCTCAGCTCCCGCTTCTTAAATATCAGGATTTGCTGAATTTCGTCAGTTAAATCAGATTTGGCTGTTCAATATGAAGATTTGTCAATTTGTTTCTTCCTATATCAGCTTATATTCATCTAATTGTTTAACCTACACCACATTTTAATGCCTTTGTTAGTTCTCATTGATGGGAAAACATCAGTTTTGTGGTTTGTGGTGATTTTGACACAGACACAGAGTTTGTAAAGTTGCATTGTTCTGTGTGAAATGATACACCTAAAAAAACAAGAACAGGAACTTGTTCACCAACCACTCCACCTCGGGTTTCAACCTCTCTAATCACCACCAGCACATGTTTTGTTTTTTGTGCACCAGCTGATAGAAAATATATATTTATGATTGCCCTTACTGATAATGTTTTATTGAAATGTTCTCCCTGTGCATTTTTGTAAGCTTCTGTCTGGTTTATCCTGTTGTTGTGATGCACACTGACTGGCAAATACAACAACAACAAAAAAAGGATCACACAAAAGAATCACATTCTAGTGTATAAAAGCATTCATACTAATTACAGTTATTCAAATAAATGGACATTTATGTCAAGCTAAAGTAAAACGCCACCCTCTACTTAGCTAGCTACACCCAGGGAACTGCAGTTAATTGTTTGGCTGCCTGTTCCCACCCGCAGCAGAGTTAAAACCTGCAGGATACCAATCCCTTTGCAGACCTCTGCTTCACTGGTTCCCAACCTGGGGTCCAGGCCCCCTCAGGGGGTGCGGAAAAAACACAGGGAGTCCCAAAACTTTGTCTGCTCTGCTCTGAAAAATGTTATAGAAGTGGATATAAGTGTGGGGAGCTTCAAAGAAAAAGGCTGGGAACTAGTTTATATCACACTATGATGTAGTTGTAAGCAGATATTAGCACCTTTAAGTGGATGCTGGTATATAAACAGATTATGAATGACAATATAGTAGAACACAGTTGTGAAATATAGCAAACACCGGCGAAATATTGACAAATACTCTTGTTTGTTGTCTATTTGTTTAATGCTAATAAACCATCTTATGTCACATGTTTTTGGTTTTTTTTAGGTCCACAACATTCTAGCGGAGATGGTGATGGGTGGGATGGTCCTCGAGACTAACATGAACGAAATCATCACACAGGTGGACGCCCAGAACAAGATGGAGAAGTCTGAGGTAAGCCTGACCCTGCCTGTCCACCGTACTGTCCATATGACTTGACTCTGCCTCCATACTCTCGGAGGTTATTGTATAAACAGTATGCAGGCATGTGTGTATGCTGCACCCTGCATGCTACTCTCCAGTGACCTTGTGGATGCTCCCTACCTACTCTTGAGTGTTTGTGCTCTTTTTTCGGCCTCTCCTCTCGCTGCTGCACTGCTCCCAACACAGGTTCTCAAACATATCCTCTCCTGTATCCCTCAGTATAAAGTACAGTACCATAGTCATCACTTATGTCATTATTATGGAGACTTAACTGTATCATTACCCATTGAATCGCTCAATCACCATCTTATATTCGACTTGACACATATTCAT
>JAJHUR010089410.1:31430-42879 GCA_027495735.1 Lutjanus campechanus
GCTTTTTAGTGGCTTCCTGCATTTTGTAGTCATAATTGGTTTGTGAGACGACGAGCAACTTATTAAAAACAACCTAAACACAGGCAGCAATTTAGAGCTGAAATGATATGTCCATTAATTAATTAATAATAATCAGTTGACTGGCAAAAAAGGAATCAGCAACTATTTTATTAACGGATTCATTGTTTTAGTCAGTTTTCAAGCAGAAATGCCAAATATTCTCAGCTCCCGCTTCTTAAATATCAGGATTTGCTGAATTTCGTCAGTTAAATCAGATTTGGCTGTTCAATATGAAGATTTGTCAATTTGTTTCTTCTTATATCAGCTTATTTTCGTCTAATTGTTTAACCTACACCACATTTTAATGCCTTTGTTAGTTCTCATTGATGGGAAAACATCAGTTTTGTGGTTTGTGGTGATTTTGACACAGACACAGAGTTTGTAAAGTTGCATTGTTCTGTGTGAAATGATACACCTAAAAAACAAGAACAGGAACTTGTTCACCAACCACTCCACCTCGGGTTTCAACCTCTCTAATCAACCACCAGCACATGTTTTGTTTTTTGTGCACCAGCTGATAGAAAATATATATTTATGATTGCCCTTACTGTTAATGTTTTATTGAAATGTTCTCCCTGTGCATTTTTGTAAGCCTCTGTCTGGTTTATCCTGTTGTTGTGATGCACACTGACTGGCAAATACAACAACAACAAAAAAAGGATCACACAAAAGAATCACATTGTAGTGTATAAAAGCATTCATACTAATTACAGTTATTCAAATAAATGGACATTTATGTCAAGCTAAAGTAAAACACCACCCTCTACTTAGCTAGCTACACCCAGGGAACTGCAGTTAATTGTTTGGCTGCCTGTTCCCACCCGCAGCAAAGTTAAAACCTGCAGGATACCAATCCCTTTGCAGACCTCTGCTTCACTGGTTCCCTGAAAAATGTTATAGAAGTGGATATAAGTGTGGGGAGCTTCAAAGAAAAAGGCTGGGAACTAGTTTATACCACACTATAATGTAGTTGAGCATTTATTAATGTGTTTGTCAGCAACTGTAACTCCTCCTGTGGGCACCTTTAAGTGGATGCTGGTATATAAATAGATTATGAATGACAATATAGTAGAACACAGTTGTAAAATATAGCAAACACCGGCAAAATATTGACAAATACTCTTGCTTACTGTATTACTAACTATAATGGGTTATGAACCAGTTATTAAGTGTTTGCATACTGCTTATAAATGCTAAGTAGGTGGACTTAAAGCACATGCAAATCACTGTATTTGTTTCATGCTAATAAACCATCTTATGTCACATGTTTTTTTTTGTTTTTTTTTAGGTCCACAACATTCTAGCGGAGATGGTGATGGGTGGGATGGTCCTCGAGACCAACATGAACGAAATCATCACACAGGTGGACGCCCAGAACAAGATGGAGAAGTCTGAGGTAAGCCTGACCCTGCCCGTCCACCGTACTGTCCATATGACTTGATTCTGCCTCCATACTCTCGGAGGTTATCGTATAAACAGTATGCAGGCATGTGTGTATGCTGCACCCTGCATGCTACTCTCCAGTGACCTTGTGGATGCTCCCTACCTACTCTTGAGTGTTTGTGCTCTTTTTTCGGCCTCTCCTCTCGCTGCTGCACTGCTCCCAACACAGGTTCTCAAACATATCCTCTTCTGTATCCCTCAGTATAAAGTACAGTACCATAGTCATCACTTATGTCATTATTATGGAGACTTAACTGTATCATTACCCATTGAATCGCTCAATCACCATCTTATATTCGACTTGACACATATTCATAAAAGCAGGCTGGTTGTAGGCTGTGTTTTACATTCTTGTTACTCTAGAGGAGAATGTGAATTTACCTACGCTGTCCATGTTGGAGTAAATGCTTTTCCAATGTGTTTTGTAACATCTACAAGCCGGTGTCCTTGCTTAGATATTTGCTCTATGCAAGGACATTGCTTTGCTTTCCATACAGCTTCTGCTAGCAGATAAACATTCATTTAGTTACTGGAAAGTTTTAATCAGACAGACAGCCAGAGACAATTTCATGAAATCATTTCTGTTTTGTATAATGTGGATTTTAGCCTCTGATAGTCCTAAAAATGTAACTGCACTAATGATTTGGCTTTGTTTTTACTTACAATGCACTGCAATATATCAATATGTCTGTAAACATTGAGGCGATGTTTTTGGAGAGTCCTTTTGAACTTTGCAATGAGAAATGCTGACAGAAACTCACAAAGTTGTACAAACTCCAAATCCAAAAAAGCTGGGATGCTGTGTAAAACATAAATAAAAACAAAATATAATGATTTGCAAACACTTTTCGACCTACAGTCGATTGAATACAGTACAAAGATGAGATATTTAATGTTCAAAGTGATAAACTCATGCCTGCAACACATTTCAAGAGAGTTACAGGGGCAACAAAACATTATAAACATCCCAACTCAATTAAATATAGGTCAAAGTATTTGCAAATCATTGCATTTTGTTTTTATTTACGCTCTTTTTACAGTATCCTAACTTTTTTTGATTTGGGATTTGTAGAAATTTGTTGTATTGTGTTGCTTACACGACAAAGTGAAGGGTTACATCGTCAGGTTTTCAACTGGCTGACATCAATTGTGTGCTCTAACATTTGAATTTTTAAAAGTTGTAGTGTTAACAAAGTAAACTTATTCTAGTAATCTGAGCTGCATTGTGTGCTTTTAACGAGACAGAATTTCTCTTTTTCGATTGATGTTCTGTAAGCAGAGTCTTTTACTGTTCTACAATCATCAGAGCTGCTCTGTCTTTCCCTCTTGGACCTACCCTAGACCGCAGTGTGTGTTTTCTTCACACTGATGCTAATTCAAAATGACATTGTCCATTTATAGGGCAGTCTCCGGGGAACAAGGAATGAGCTGTTCTCCATCCAAACTGACTGATTAAGTGTCAGTAGTGTTCTTACATCAGACTTTGTCAATTATCTTTATGTTTTTGCTATAAACATGACCGTTTTGATCATTTTCAGCTTCAAAGATGTGGTCTACGATAGGTCCTATCACTTTTTTCTGTGGAGATAAACTGTAATTACTTTAATCTGCTTTAACATTCCTCATTCCTCTTTTTCCTGACCCTGTCTAGTTCTTTCCATTCTTCTCTCTCTTTACAGACGTTTATCTTTCAGTCTACCAGGCAGGACAGGTAGACACAGGTACTGCTAAATTTACAACCAAGTACTGTAACCTTAACTGAAGTTTACTTCTCCCCCGAGTCTCTCCATATGGCCCTCCATGTAATAGCAAACTGACGTCACTAACATACAATAGGAATCTTTTATGACAGACCCAAAAATGTTCCCATTTCTCTCTAAAACTCACATAATAGTCCTTGTCACTTTGGTGAATGTACAGGGGTGGACAAGATAATGAAAGAACTGACAGTATAATGCAGTCTGTTACAATAGATAAATACCATGTTTGTAAAGTTTGTAATGTTGAACTGCTGCTGACTGTGTCAGAGAGGTGGTTGTTCAACTCTATTATACTGTCCACCCACTGTAGTTTAAGTACATGTAAATCTAACAGGCTTAGAGAGGCTACAGAACTCTCTCATAGCTAGCAGCTGGTTAGCTTAGCTTAGCATAAAGAGTGGAAACTGAGGGAAACTGCTAGTCTCAGGACCTCTAAAGCTCGCTAGTTTTTATCGTGTTTGCTTAATCTGATGGAATAAAACATACAGGTTGTTTGCAGAGTTTATGTGCCAGACTATTTTTTGGCTGGGACCCGTTGGCACACAATCGTATTATCAATCATGAACAATAATTGGAGAAGCAACAGATAAAAAATTATTCAAGTTGAGTTCTAGAAAAATAAAGGTCAGCACGAAAGCATCAGCAAACTCTTGTTTGTTTATTTCCCTGACATAAATTATTTCATTGAACTTTGTTTCACTCTGTAACAACAACAAGGAGACACAACCTGGTAATTTGTGAGCTTTAAGGGTGCTAGTCAATGTATTTTTAAAAATTTTTGTGATGCAGCCAGGCTAGCTGTTTCCAGTCTCTGCGCTAAGCTAAGATGAGCAGTCGCTTGCTGTAGTTACATATTAGTACAGTGTATTATCCAAAATGATGAACTAATGATGAGACCCTCTCACCCATTAAACCACATGCGCTTTGTCTTAAACAACAATCAAAACCGTCTACTATAAATCTTAATCCTTTATTTTCTTTTGCACCGATATCCCTCACAGACAAGAGATGGGGTACTGCTCCAGCCTTTAAAAAGACTCTCTGACCATTGTTGTGTGTTACACAGCTGGTGTTACTATTTCTGTACATATTATACACCCAGTGTTTGATTAAAAACCCACCATTGTGGACTTCTTCAGTAGGTTTCCAGGCTACCAACTGTGAGGAAACGAATATCTTGAGTCTGGCTCTTGAATACTGAGCCCATGTGCTGGATCAGCATTCCTCTCACTTAACGCCACGGTCATCTTTCCGTCTAACACAAGTCTCCTTGATTCTTGGCAGAGGGAGGAATCCCACAATACAATCAGTCCATTGAAATAACCTTGTGAAGTAGATAAATCTACATTCCAGACATACTTTATGTGTGTCATAGAATTTAACTAAATTATTTACTCGGCTACTCATTTGAGTGCCTTCCTAACAGGCAGTGAACATACGCTTCTCATGTGTTTTAAGCCTTTTGGTCATTTTTGGGTCTTTCTGCTAAAGATTCAGTTGTGGGGATCTCTAATCGCAGTGATTCTCAAATGTCTGCTCACACTTGAGACGAAAACATCAAATCATTCACTCTTTACAGATGTGTTTTATTGTGCCAAAAAGCTAAACTACCTTGATGCTTTCTTTTAAAAACACCAAATTACTGCTTACAGTTACTGACAGTTTCACATTGAGATTCATTGTGTTAGAGTGAAGTGCCTCCTCTGTCCCTGAGAATAGATCTCCCATTGTAGTTTAGTACTGCTAGGATTACAACCTCCTCATGTCATCAGTAGTTAAAGGGATAGTTTGGATCTTTTTTACTGTATGTGGGGCTGTATGAGGTACTTAGTCAGTACCTTCATACCTGTATTACCTCCAGTAGATAGCAAGCACCCAGTTGGAGAACCAGCAAAAGTACTGGTGTAGCAAACAAAGCAATGTATCACTGTAGACAGGGCCTCTTTTACAGTGGACAAAAAACCCCACAAACACCCACTAACATCTGGCTTTTGTCTTCAGTGGGAAAGGGTACAATTGGCGTTCGTTTCTGAGCAAATAACTCTGCAGTAGTCACTGGTATTTATTGGCTTCAGCTGCGATCAGCAGTGATGGAGACATGACACTTGGACACTTGTTTTCCATCTGTTTTCCCCTTTTCTAGTGGAGGCCATGAAGGCTTGTGTCCTCGCTGCTGCGACTCTTTTTTTTCATACACACATGCTGCTCAGCTTGACTCAGTTTGACTTGGTGCTTCAGCCAAGCACAGCAGGGTTCGCACCTGCTTGAAGGTGTGTGTTTAACTGATGATGTGCTCATCTTTAATCAACAGTGGATTATTTCCTATAATTTTTTTTTAGCATTAAAAGTCCCCTGTTATTTTGTTATCTAAAAGCTTTGTTATGAAGCAGAGAAATCAGGAAATGTTGAGTTTTCATCAGCAGTAACGAACAGTGATCAGGCTTTCTGTTGCACATCAGAAACAAAACAGAAAGGCAAAATGGTCTTAAACAAAAAAGCATATACATGCTAATTTTTGTGTAAACACCTACATGATACTCCTGCTACTTCTCCAAACGGGGTGTGTTGACCACCATTTACTGTACGATGTACACTGAACATGTATAAGTACCTCATATAGCTCTGCTTCAAAAAAGTCCAAACTATCCCTTTAATACTATAGAGGTGTAGATGGCACAATATTCTTGTTCCTACGTTAGCTACAGCCATGTGTAGTCTTCCCAGAAGTAATTAAACCCACTAGAACCTGTATTTTTATGGCTAATATTATGTTGAAATGCTCATTGAAATTTGACACACACATTCTACATACCTATCTATCCAAACATCATTTCCGTCTTCATATCCAAATCCATTTTTTCTGCTTTACCCAATTCTCTCCCTGCATTTTTACCCTAATCGGTCCTCAAGAGTCCGGTGGGTTCACTTTCCAAGCAATGCTGCCTTTTGTCCATTTGATGAATGTCCAGTACTGCTCAGTACATCAGAATTAGTGAATGGTCTAGTACCGTGTGTCCTCACAGTTGATTCATAATTGGCTCTGGTTGTGGTGTATAAATCTTTATAGAACCAAATAATGCATGTGCATATGAAGCTCTGAAGGCATCTGAATGTACATTTTGCACATGTTGTCTGTCCTAGTAGCTGTCAGTGCTTTTGCATTTTGTCAGCTGTTGTTTGTCCAGTACTCTGTTTAGCACTGTGTGTGTGTGTGTGTCTGTCCTGTGTTCAGTGTTCATTGTAGTGTCGTGTATGGCATGTTTTTTTGATTCACTGATTTGTATCTTATCAACCCCTCCATGTGTGTGTTTTGTGTGTGCGTGTGTGTGTGTGTGTGTGCGTATGTGTGTGTGTGTGTGTACAGGCCGGTATTGCAGGAGCGCCTGCTCGTGCCGTATCAGCTGTAAAGAACATGAACCTCCCGGAAATGCCCAGAAACATCAACATTGGTGACATCAGCATAAAAGTGCCAAATTTACCCTCCTTCAAATAGTGGCAGCGAGATCCTGAACCTGCAGATGTCAGCCAATGTTTACCGTGATGCAATCTGTTTACCAAAACCTCAAATTACTAACTTTTATCAAAAGTATACATCTTGAAGGTACTGTGTGATTTGACACTCCTTGTTCTGGTGTTATCTCTTTGTTTTTCCTGTTAAAGAAAAGAGTGTTTTACGTGATTTTGTTCCTGTTGGAAGGAAAAACGAAGTATTTATTTATCATTGGTACATTCCTTCTGCCTCGCTGGGGGTTGGCCCTTGACGTTTAGCTGCTACAGTACAGATCTGTGTCAGTTTGTACCTGAAATGGTTTCACTGACTCAAGTGTTTACTTAAAGGAAAAAGCGTGGCAGGTAGTGAAGTTTTGGGATAGTCTTATTGGTTTGGTTATGCCAGACCTAAAGAAATCAATCAATGGATGAAAGAGCATGAAACCATTTCGAATACAGAATTGGAACAGGTCTGCTACAGTATTGGAAGTCATACATTACAGCTCGTTTGTAAGATCAGTGCAAAAAGTAAAGGATATTATTATATTGCAGATATGCTGTGTGATAGAAATATGAATATATATGCTGAAATAATTTTGTTCTTTTCTTATTTGTATGCAAAATATTTTTAAATGATTTATCATGTCTTATCAAATATTTCTCTTAATTTTAATCTGTGCATGACATTTCTCTTCTTTTTCAACATAATAAACTGTCGAAACTCAACCTGTGTGTTTGTTTTATTTCACTATTGCTGTTATCTTATATTGATACTTTGTTATTGATACAATGGCCTCCATTTAACAAATGCTCTTATGAGTTATGGAAACTCTTAACCTGGTTTAAAAAATTACCACTTATTCCTAGAGCAGGGCTGCATATGGTTCATGTAATGCCTTGTGAAGACATTCTTAATGCACATCTTAAGATAATTATTTTGCTCATATTCTTTAAACTGTGACTTTTTGCACAGTCCTCGGTCAATAGTTCTTCAATAGTTCTCGATAGTCCTCTTTGTTTGAAACACTGTACAGTTCTTTTCATTCTGAAAACATATTTCACACATTTTTTTTTCACATTTTTAGTGAAATATATTGAATAATAGGGGAATAACAGAGGTCCTTGAGTGGATTGTAGGGGGTCCCCAGAAAAAGGAGGAACACAGAATATTTTAACTTTTATCACATTTTGGAAGCTGTAACAAGGGAAGAAATAGGGTTTGCTGTTTTGATTGATTGTAATTGTAATTTAATAGTGCTCCTACTTTTATTAAAGATAAACTAAAGACTTTTTTTTTTTAATATTAAGAGAGGTTTCGTTAAGACAAAATCCTCCTATCGTCCAATGTGTATCTATATTTTGGGGGTCTGTGTCATGAAAAAGTTTGGAAACCCCTGATTTAGTGGAATGCAGAAGTTCACACCAAAACAAACTGGATCGATAAATAGCGCTACAGGTAGAAGGAAGGGTATGTATTTTTGCTTTGGGGTGAAATTTCCCTTTAATACTTACTTATACTAAAATCAAGACTAAAATCATGGTTGTAAAGCCATGTAAAACAGCAATGATGCTTTTGCTGTCGCGCATTTGTTGGCGGCTCTGTTTGTCCATTGCTCATTCCGTAGTGACACTTTTCGTTGTGCGCAGCTTTTACGCATGTTACGCTCCAACCACTTCCACTGTGCAGTCACAGTTGATGTAAAATTCATCAATAAATGATTGTTGACAGTTTTGTGTCAGAGTTGTTACAAAGTTATTTTTCAAGTAATTATTATTTATTCTATTCTGAACCTCACTGCGTTATTATCGCGCAGCTTTGACGGTCATGTGACGTGAGCCATCTCGTGACACCAGGAAGCAGGAATGACAACAGTGTGAGGATGCTGCTGCTGCTTTGACTCTGTGCAAGTCTTAATTTTTCATTCACAGAAAGCAACAGACAACAATGACTTCAATTATAAAAGAAACACAAAGGTGGGTGTCTGTTTTAAATTCAGAGACAAACGCTCTTTCCAGTAGGTAACGTTAAGCTACCTGTAGCCTCACTCCGAGACACAAAGTTGTCATCATTGTGATTTGGTGCGTAAATGGACTTTAACGAACACATTACGGTAGCTTGGAGATAACGTTTGATCCTGCTGTCCTCATTAACGGTGTCTTTATCAGGTTTTATTGCTCTTTTGGGGGAAACATTTAACACTAGCTGCCCTTTCCCAGTTTCTTCTAATACACCCACTACCAATTAGCAATTGCATGAAATGAAATACACTTTGTGTTAGCAAGCATTGTGGTGGATAGTAGTTAAGAATAGAGAATAGAGATATTGACAGTCCACTTTAGCACTATCCTCTATAAGACTTGCTACAATACATCGAGATACCCCACTGCATTTGAGACGGAGTTCACAAGTTACTTTTCCAGAAATGATTTTATGCTTGTGATTTGGTCCCAAAAGACTGCAGCTATGATACATTGTTTTAGGCTCAAACAAGGTAGCAATATAGGACCATCAAACCACTTATAGTATAACAGTAGTTCGTTACTTTTTATTTTGCACAATTAAAAAAATACATACAAAAAAGGCAAAGATGACAAATAATATACAGTGCAGGGAGAGGCAGAAAGCCCAGAGGGCTTATTGGAAGCCTCAACCTCAATAAAAATTTAACAAAGTTGTTAAGAACTTAAAAATACAGAACAATACAAAAATAATGATAATAATACAAGTTGATGGCAAACTAATTGTAGCAAAATATGTTTGTTAGCAACAACAATAATCAACAGTGATAATTAGAAAGCATTCAAACAATTTAAAAGCAGAGATTGTGAGTATGTGATATGTAAGAGATTGTGCGAGTGTGCATTAGTGCACTGGGGTGTGTGTGGGTACATGAAGGGGATATTAATTTATACTGTATTGATCAATAGTAAAAAAGTAAAAATGCATCACAATGAGTAAAACAATTAAAACATGGACAATAATACATGAGGAAAAGCAGCTACAAAAATGTATTTTCAGGCATTTTGTTGTAACATTTTATAGAGATACAGCCTTTTGCCAGGTGGGAAAAGTCATTCCATAATTTAGTTCCCCTAAATCTTAGGATGATGAAAATCTGACTTATGAGTTAAATTTGAATGTAACTGTGAATTAACTTTAAAATAAGTGCTGAATATCCCCTTCACTTAAAAATATTTTGTACATTTTGTACAAAAACACATATTTGAAAAATAATAATGTCACAGTTAGTAAGAATCTGAACTCTCTGAAATGTAATGTTTGTACATTTGAATGAAAAAAGTCTCTAATGTGCATCTAAAAGTCACAATATGACATAAGTATTGGGTCCTATAAATTTCGGCCGTAATGGGACATTTACAGCAGCACTGATGCTGAAAAGTGGCTGATTTGACAGATTATATCACAGCATTTCATTTGAATTCTTAGGCTACTACAGGTTATATGAACTTATTTTTAAAATACAAAAATATGAATATATCAGTTATCTAATTGGTACACTGGCCACGAGAAGCAGGTAATTATTAGTTATCAGTATCGTCTGAAAAAGAATCCATAGTGTGCGTTCCTAATCACAGTCCTTCTGAATGTACATACAAAAGTGTCATCTGGTAAATCAGTTACTGTACAATGTAAGATGCACAAATATGGCTGTAAGTTTACTCTTTTTCAGAGATGGTCATTATAAATACAGCATTACTTAACACTACTATTCGACCTGAATACTTCATTTTGATGGAGTATACTAGCTTTGTCGTGTTACGTCAGGTTTTAATCCGGGTATGGACAGTTAGTGAAATATTTTCCTATACAGCGTAATTACAAGGGCTGCACCATATAGTAAAAAAATCATTATTATTTTGACAGATATTGCAATTGCAATACGATTCATGTTTAGCAGGAATGATCATTTTTGCATCACAATTTTAATTTTCACTGAAAAACAAACTACTGAAATCATGATGATGTGACATTTATTGAGGTCTGTATCAGACATGTTTTCTTACATTTGCAGCAGAGTTGTCAAAAGTAACAAAGTACTGATGTGATTCAATACCACGTTTAAAAAAAAAGTACAATACTAACATTTGATAGTTTTGAAAGTACTGAAGCTAGTGCTTGTTCAGGTCCTCAGTTTAGTCCTTTGTGTGCCTCCACTGTGTGCATGTTGTTAATTAAAAAAAAAGAAGAAAACAATGAAAAATATTGTGTGTGTAGGATTTGTCTTCTTTTTGCTGGTGTATCAAAACAGGTATTGAGTATCGTTTTATAACACTAGGATTGTATTAAAGTACAAAACTCTGTTATCGTGACAGCTGTTATCTGGAGAACAAGATTTGTGGGCCAGAGTGTCTCTGCAGCACGACAGCACTTCATTATAATGCTGTTTTTTCACACATTTTTCATTTTTAAAAAATTCCAGCTTCTCCAATTTTGATATTGCACTTGGCCATATTACGATTTCACTAATATTTTGATTAGTTGCGCAACCCTAATGTTTATTTCAAGTATGTATTTGCGTTCTGGTCTGTATACTCCACCTCATTTTAGGCTGATATGCACTCTTCACACACTGATGCTCTTATTTACTCTGTGAACGACTGCTGTTTGCTGATGCTGTATGTTGTCACAGCTGTATAGTTTATCTGTGTTTGTTGTCTTGTCGATGTATAGAGGT